>VZRE01005786.1:77431-94319 GCA_013396775.1 Cephalopterus ornatus | reverse complement strand
TGGGGACAGCCAGCGCGGCTTCACCAAGGGCAAGACCTGCCTGACCAGCCTAGTGGCCTTCTGTGATGGAGTGACTGCATCAGTGGACAAGGGAAGGGATACAGTAATTTATCTGGAATTCTGTAAAGACTGACATGGTATTCCACAACATCCTTCTGTCTAAACTGGAGAAACATGGATTTGATGAGTGGATTGTTAGATGGATAAGAAACTGGTTGGGCATTCACATCCAGAGGGTCATGCTCAACAGCTCAGAGTTCCAGTGGAGATCAGTGACAAGTGCTGTCCCCCTCAGGGGTCTGTACTGGGACCAGTGTTATTTAATACCCTCATTAATGACATAGACCAAGGGATCGAGTGCATTCTCAGGAAATTTGCAGATGACACCAAGTTGAGTGGTGCAGTTCAGTTGACACACCTGAATGATGGGATGGCATCCAGAGGGACCTGGACAAGTTCAAGAAGTGGGCCCATGGGAACCTCAAGAGGTTTAATAAGATCAAGTTCAAGGTGCTGCACCTGGGCTGGGGTAACCCCTGGTATCAGCACAGGCTGGGGATGAACAGATGGAGAGCAACTCTGCTGAGAAGTACCTGGGGGTGCTGGTGGATGAGGGCCTGGACATGACCCAGCAATGGGCACTTGCAGCCCAGAAAGCCAACTGTATCCTGGGCTGCATCAGAAGCAACGTGGCCAACAGGGATAGGGAGGGGATTCTGCCCCTCTGCTTTGCTCTGGTGAGATCCCACCTGGAACACTCTGGGGTCCTCAGCACAGGAAGGACATTGACCTGGCCAGAGGAGGCCACCAAGTGGATTAGAGGGATGGAGCACCTCTCCTATGAGGAAAAGCTGAAACCATTGGGACTGTTCAGCCTGGAGAAGAGAAGGCTCCCAAGTGACCTATTGCAGCCTTCCAGCACCTGCAAGGAGCCTACACAAGAGCTGGAGTGGGACTTTTTACAAGGGTGTGTAGTGACAGGACAAGGGGGAATGGCTTCAAACTGAAAGAGACTAGGTGTACGTTAGATATTAGGAAGAAATTCTTTACTTTGAGGGTGGTGAGGCACTGGAACAAGTTGCCCAGAGAAGTTGTGGATGCTCCATCCCTGGGAGTGTTCAAGGCCAGGCTGGACAGGGCTCTAAGCAACCCAGGGAAGCCCATGGCAGGGAGGTTGGAACTAGATGATACTCAAAGTCCCTTCCAACCCAGGCCACTCTATGAATCCACGATTTGAGGGAAACACAAGTGAAAGGTAATACCCCTGCTAACTTTATCATTAGCAGGTAATGAACAGCTTTTCAAAAAAATATGGCATAGATTTTTTCAAACTGCATCTACTGCAGCAGGGCAGGCAATTCATTGAATGAAGAGTTTTTAAGTCTCAGGGCTCCAAAAAATACTGCAAGAACTCAAATCAATCCAGCTGGTTAGCACAAAAGGAAGACTAAAGACTGTTGCCAGTGTTGTTGAAGTGGGGACTCCCTATATTCATGATCAAAAGTGTACTCTCAGACTAGAAAAGCTCAGTATGGACCTACTTGGATATACTACATGGATCTACTAAGAACATGCCATGCCCTCGGTGAATCAAAGTCAAAACACAACACCAACACCCCCCACAAAATACACAAAAGTACCAGCCTTGGAAGCTCAGGTAACTAAGTCTTAAACAAGACAACATGGCATATAACATAGGACGAAAGGCAGAATCTGATGGATTATTGTAAATTCAAGCACAGATACTGCCTCAGTCTCATATGATTGTTTCTATACAAAAATATCCATAAATTACCAGCTCAAAACTTCAAATATTTATAAAAGAAGCATGTGTAACTTGTGAGAAATATAGGGCCGTGTGTTAACTCACCTACTGCATAGGAAATGAAGCTCACAATAAGAAGACAGGTATAGCTCCAAATCAGCGTAGAAAATGGAAATTACTTACCATAGCAAGTGAGAATTTAATTTTATTCTCTCTATGGCAACTTGCCTTTTCCCTATCTACAGAGGTTTTCTGAACTCAAAACACTAAAGGACCAATAGAACCCAAGAGAAAGGACGTAAGCCTTGGACTCATTCCACTGCAAGGCAATGCACTTCATGCTGGAGATATCAAAACTCAACGGCTTTACTTCCTCTAAAAGGAATGGCCATGCAGCAGAGCAACAGCCTGCAGAACTACTCACTGTTGCATACAAATGTTTCTTCCTGGCATAATACTCACTTAAAGTACTAAGTAATATAGAGCCGCAGCAGGAGACAAGTACAGGAATTAAAACACTGGTGTATTTAGAGTTGCCGAAGAAGATCTTTGCCTCACAGTAAGATCAGTGACTACACTTAGGTCTTCAGTAATCATGGGCATTTATGAACTGCTCATCAATCTGGGCTGAGGATGCAAGCAACTAGGATGGCTGTTGCTGAGAGTGGAGGAAACGATGAAGGAGCTGGGATGAACTGACACTGGCAAACTGTGAGTTATTAGCAATCTCTCAAGAGAAGATTTTGGACAAATGACTGACTTGTGCTGGTTTCTTCAAAAAACATCAGCCAGCCTCTGTCACATTTTGACATTACCCTCACTCAAAATTTTGGAGCTAGCAAAGGGTTTTATGCAGGTAATCACACTCGCAGACCTCAAAGAAACACAGGAATTCTCTCTGACTTTCTGCAAGTCAGTGTATTTATAAACTGACTTAATTCTGTCATGATTAAGTTCTGCATTCAGCCATGCTTCCTTGGGCCCCATCTCTTCCAGCTGCCACAGAAGACAATCACTCACCCCACTTTATTGTCCCTCTTAGGACAACAGAACACAACAGCAGCTGCTTCCTCATCAGTTTGCTCTATATAGTAATGCAGTATCATGCAACTGTATTCAGAAAAATAAGCCAAAAGAAGGAAGTGACATGCCAGTGTCAGAATCCAGCAGCATCCATCAGAAGAACAGTAACAGCCAATTCTCAATCACAAATAGCTGTTTCTGTGCACTTCTGCATGGAAGCCACAAGAGAACTCTTTAAACAGAACTTACCACAAATAATTTGTAACTGTTCTTATTGTTATCTAATAAGGTAATTGGAATGCAGATTAGAAGGCAAGTGGAAGACATGCTCATATTGGAAAAGAAACTTTTGAGAGAGAACTTGAACAGAGAACATACATGTGAACTCCCTTAAAAGATTTTACTAAACCCTTACGTTACAGCTACCATTAGAAAGGTGGACTGAGAATATGCACCTGATTTTTGGTATCTCCGTGCAACAGATGACCACATGTCTGCAGACATGCTTCCTGATGAACCACATTTATTCAGTTCTCCCCAAAACCAACTGTGTGTCTGTCTGCATGCAGGTTTGCATAAGTGAGTTTAAAATTACTAAAATTTACAAACAAATTACTCACTCTTTTGTGCTGCCTGGCCAACCTTGCCTTAGTCTCCTCCAGTTCTTTGTGAATCTTCAGGACATGTTTGTTCATCTTACGAATTGTGGAATGTAAGATCTCCCAGATATAAAACCTAGGAAAGACACAAAGCTCAAAGCTCTATACTACACACTACCCGAAGACAGAAAACTAAACATAGTTTCTTACAGAAAACTGTATCTGGCAGAACTTGAAAAACTTGAGGAGTGAACAAACACTCGGCATACAGGAAAGCATACTTGTAGTGCAAGAAAGCTTAACTGTCAGTTCTTTCCAATATTTTACAGCACACTTCAGAACCAGAATTTTATTTCATACACACAGGGCAAGTCTATCAACACCAAACTGACTCCTCAGATGAAACAGTTCTCCCATTCTCAATATGGAATATATCAGTGGTGGTACAAGTTACACACCTCAACCAAAGACCAGGAGCACATCAAGGTAGCAGCTACACAACACACAGCAACAGGCTTTGTCTAGCAGCAGTTCCAGTGCTGTTCTACTTGGGCAGGCTTAGATACTACTTGCAAAATTGACATGCTAGCAACAATCTTGTGCTGTCATGTAAACATTCATACCCCAACTTAGAAAGAAAACTGTTAAAGTACGTATTTTGTAGAAAGGGCAAAAGCTTAATTCTACCTTCTTCCACTACTGAGTTTTCATAAATTAAACAATGTGCTGGCGACCTCAAACAGCAAGTTAGAGACAAATAACAACCCCAAGCAAATACTTGTTACCTAGTAAAATCATGTGCAAGCTCTGAAGAAAAGATCCAGTTTGCTACTGCAGCACAGTCGACAATTTGTGTCCGAATCATTTTGTCCACAAGCACAGCAATCATCTATATTTTGTGAAAGACAATACACACACAATCTGTGTAAAATATTCCAGCCTCAGACAAAACCAGAGATGCTTTGATGCAACTCTACATCAGTGGTATCAGTGGGTAATTTCAAATACTTTAGGAAGCTGGGTAGTCTAGCCTAAAACATTTCAAATGAGGGGATTCATATAAGTTACATATAGCACTGTTATCTTGTTAACAACCTTACCTAATTCTGAAAGTGAGTATTGCTCTTTGTTAACATACATACTCCCACACAAAAGCAAAAAATACAAGAATCAGAGTTGGAACTGAGGACTTAAGAGACATAAGTCTTAGTATTTGGCATCAAAGTACTCAAACCAGAGCATATATACCTATCAGATCACCATAATGAAGGAGCTATTGTTAGCCCACTACCCTTGAACTGGGACAGCCTTCAAACGCGACACAAAAGCTTTTCTCCCTCGGGCCCATTAATTTCAGGGCGGAGCCACTGCTGTGTAGTCAATGGAAGGGCTTACTTGCTACAGGCACTGCCATGATTCTGGAGGTGTTGCAAGCAATGCAGCAGGCAACTGCAGAGAAGAGTTACTGACTACAGAAGTTGCAAGCTGTTCAGAAAAAAAGGCTTATCTTAATTACTCATGTGATTGAATGCCACAGTATCTAAGAACTGCAGCCTGCACTGTATTTATCCTTACAACCACCCGTTGTCAAATAAGGAAGTGTAACAGAGCTCCTTTTAAGGAAGGAAAATTAAAATAACTGAATGAATCACACAGAGGACTCAGCACTCAACTTTCAAGTCTGAGGATAGCATCCTATGCTCTATTTGTATTTCTGCATTGCCAGGAAGAATTTCTGATTAATTAGCCTGATCTTCCAAGAAACACATACCTAGGATTTTGAGAAAACATTTAATGTCAAAGTTTCTCTTTATAAAGTTACCACCACAACCTTGCTTGAAAGTCCAGGGACTACTGACTCCTGTTGTTAAATCACTACCGGCAGCACAGATCACTCATCAGTGCTACATGCCTTCTAAGTACTGCTGGTAGTCTGAACCAATTGAAAGGACGTTCCCATAGACACGGGAGTAGGGTGAGCAGCCTAAAAACAGACTCTGCCTGCTGTCAAGTCACCATTCCTTCTGTGTGACAACCTCCTTCCTGAGGTTGTGGACTCAGGAATGAAAAAAAAAGGCAAGTGCTATATCAGAAGCAAAACACTGAACTGCGAGAGAAGAAAATTTAACTTCCGTGGTCAAGCAGAAGAGCAGACCTTCACTACTTTTATACTTGACATTTTTTAAAGTGATCTTGATTTATTCATAAAAGTCTAACATGACTGTTTAGTCTGGGTTTGAAACCTCCATCTCAGTTTGGTCATGCTGCAATACAAAGGAACGAGGAGAAAGCGGATACAGATATTAGATTGCAGTAATGATATTTCTCCTGATCCAGTTAAATGACAGTAAAAAGTAGGTCAGTCTGTAAATGTCACATTTTCAAGGTCACTAAACTGGGCAGTAACTTAAATAAATGAAAAAAAAAATCCTCCTTTTTTGATGTTTTTAAGAGCGGTAACAACTTGCATAGGTATCTCCTAGGTGCTAGTTTTTTCCACTAGGGAAGGGACCACACATCTAGTAGCACATGCAAGGATTATCCCTGGTTCTCAGTGGCATGGCTTCTTAAAGTCTGGCCTGCACAGCTGCGAGGCACAGTCCACTTTCCAGCACTGATGTGGAACACAAACACACCAGTAACGAAGAAATAACTAATGCAGGCAAATTCAGCCTGAGTTCCATATTTATTTCTATTTATAGAAAAATGACAGCTGAGGGAGAAAGCAACTGCTGTGAAGAAACTGAACAGTTTATACAACTGAGGCATTTTTTTGCAGGTCTTTTAGGGTGTAATTTCCTCTGGCTCAAGAATGAACATAATCACAGCACTGTCAGACTGATATGTTCTGAAACAGCCACTACCGCAGCTCTACTCACCCTGCCCACACACAACAGGGACTCCAGCATGAGCTTTGTGTAATAACTGGATGGCTTTCACTAGCACTTAATGAAAAAAAACCCAACAACAGAGCTCTAAAAAACTCTAGGTTTCCACATCTCTAGGAATGACGCCTGCTTTTGATATGAGACCTACATCTTATTTCAATTTACATATTTACACTGTTTTCCAACTTTGAACAAAAACATGATTTTGGCAGAAGTTATTCTCTTGTACAACAAACAGCATAGTATGAATCTGAGTCATAATGCAGCCTTTGCCCTCTCACACTGAACTACTGAGGAAGAAGCAGCATCACTGGTGGTGTGTGTTTTATGTTCAGCCTTCGTTATAGGCCCTAGAAACAACATTAAATACAACCTGAACTTTCCTTAAAATGACAATAGACAAGTTAAAAGATATAAAGCAAATCATATTTTTTTTATTTACATACAACGTCTGTGAGTTGAAACTCACAAAGATACTTGATATTCCAGCCTCTTACCTGTGGATGATTCTTCCAAACCTCATACACAACCCTCAGCACATGGAGTTTCCCCTCATCACTTTCAGCAAGTGTTTTGAAGACTTCATGAAACCTTTTAAAAGATATAAGTACTCAGTGGAGGGGCTAAGATCAGGTCAGAAGAGCAGCAGATATAAGGCAAGTGGTTTAGATTGGCCAAAATAAAATTTTGTGACTATCTGCTGTATTTCTTGCACAACTGTTCGCTGGAGAACATAACCATCCTTAGCTAAAACAGACTACAAAGACATGGCATCTCCTAAACGTAACTTACGTCTTAGTGGAGAACGTACTTCCTGAAGCTGGGCTATGTTTCTCATACTCTTAAAAGCAAGAGGCACTGTCATGCTTCATGTGCTTATCTATACAGAGCTGGAGCAAAATTTGCTGCCTTTTGAGACCTTCCTCTTGACTTGTGTTTCCATAACTTTAGACACTTATCCTAAGTGCCTCTTTTCGAAGGAAATGCTGCTAAGAGCCTCTATTTTAGCAGTTACGCCGACCGCTACAGAGCACTCACAGCCCAGCTTATTGTAATGAAACTATAAAGGGTAAGAGGCTCTTTTTGATCTCGTGGCTGCCACTGAGCAGCGAAAATATCATGGGTCTAAGTATTCGCATCACCCTGCCTCTTGCACTCCTGACTGCGGTTTACTACCTGCAGCTTCCTATCAACATTGCCTCTGCAGAGCTCCCAGGCCCATGTTTTTGTAAGAGCTTTATGCATCTTTAGGGACAGAAAGAAAAATACCTCATTAAGATGTATGAGACTACCTTTCATGTAACAAAAGACTTGAAAGCAACTCTGAAACACAGAGGATTAAAAATGTTATTTTATCCAATTTTGCTAAAAATGATGCAATAAACTCTTCAAAAGTTACAGCATATCTTTAAGGGATGAACTCTGAAGTATTTTAGGATGGATTGTACTTTGTTTTGGTAGACAGAAGCAGTCTGTTTCGAAGTTTCATGTTTTCTTTTTCTTTGTTTTTTTATACATAAGTAACTGTCCTCGAGTCATATTCGCAGTCCATGATATTGTGATGGCTGCCACCCAGTCATTCAAATGTAAGGAGAATCCCTTGTTCTTCACCATAATCAGCAAATAAATAATTCTAAAATGAAGTAATTTTCCACACCTGTCTCTTTTGTTTGACTTACATCACATGGCTATAATGTACACACTTCTGTTAATTCCATTCACATATATATAATCTAGGTTTTACACTACCATTACTTCAGTAAGCAGTGTCATTAGTTCTAATCATATTGCATTGTGGAGCACCTAAAACACTGCTGAAGCTTGCAGCCCATTTCTTTTATCATGCATTTCACTGTCAGAATTAAACTGTTCCATAAGCCCCAAAACAATGCACATCACACTTACTTTGCCAGGGCACTGAAGGAGTGGCTGAAAGACTTGGCAGCTAGATGGAGCAGTGTCTGAACAAAGACTTCTATTTTCAGAGGGTTGAAAGAAAATCCTTCACCTGAAAGTTATTTAAAGTTGAAATTAGTAAGTACTTCAAGTAGAGCATTTAAACTACTAATAAAACTGTACTGACAACTTGTGGTTTTAGCTCTTTTCACAAGAGTTCCAACAACAGGGTTTTGGAGGGCTGAGCAAGGAGCTAGTAGAGTCTTTCAAAATGTGCGGATTTTCAGGCTCCCATTTTGCCATGGAGAAAACGTGCAGGAAGAACTCCAGGTCAGTGAGGAAGCTATCAGAGAAACAGCCACCCTACCAACATGCAGCAGTACTGCAGCAGAGAAAGTCATCACAGGAAACTGCAGTTGAGCATCAACACGAAGGCCTGGCAGGCCAAAAAGAAGGGGGCAGGGACAAGGAGAGAGGAAAGTAAGGACTACTAACATACAGAGGGCTGACCATTTGGGATATGGAAAGGTCCAGCAAGTATGTATAGCAAATATGGGTACTAGGATGAACAGTGTAAAGTCCTCTCCTGTACCTGCAGCAGAAGACAGGCAGAAGGGAGAGCACTAATTGGTGGGTAATGCCCAAAGTAAATCAGGAAACCTGACAGTGGATCCCAGGGCAAAAAAACCCCACCAGATGGTTGCTGCTTTCTGCCTGCATGACAGAACACTTGCAAATATTAAAGAAACGATGAAGTAGTCCCCATTGTTTAGATCACTTCTAATTCTCTCACACTTCTCATTCCATAAAATATGCAGCCCTTAGGAATCAGTGCTGCCTGTGGCTGCAAAGCTAAGGAGAACGTGAGTGGAGTCCCACTGTGAGTTTTTATCTGTGGAAGATGACAGCGGCAGGCTGGCTGTCTTATCTCTTGTGGGACTGCACTGAGGGGAGGGATGCTCTCAGGGCAGGAGTACTGAATTTCAGGGGTGAGGATGACAGCATGAACTGCCCTCTGCTGCTGAAGGCAAAGGGAATGTTAAATTTTTTCATTCTGTCAATACTCACAAGAAAACACACCCCAAGCACCAGGTTACTTCTGTTAGGTTAGAAAAAACAGCCCTGACTTAGCATTTAAGATGTTTACTAAAAAAACTGACAATGGTGTATTATTTCTATTCACTGATAAATTGAAACCAACTACTAGAAGAAAAAGCATCCAGTTCTATTAACCACCACACTCACAGTTCCAAAGCATGGCAGATCAATCTGCCACAGGATAAATTACAGCCTGCCAGAGCCTAACAGAATGTATCTTACCGTCATCGTCATCCTGGTTTGGATTAGGCACATCTTTTAAAATGCTGAAGATTTCATCGTTGCTGGCCTTATTTTTAATGGCAATTGTCAAACAGAGTGCCACAGTATATCCAGGAAGCGACCCTGAACAGAAACAAAGAGGTCAAAAATATGTCAAGGCAAGTAAATGAGCATTTTTAACATCAGTTTGCCTCTTAGAGAAACCAGTACACTTACCAGCTACACCTAATACTAGCTGTTTTCAATGTCATTGTCCACATCAGTATTCCATAAAACCGCTCAACAAGTTTTCTGGTCTTCACATTAAATTCAAAACTTTGAGTAGAACCTTCAGAGCTGAGGTCAGGTAGCCACTTTCCTGACTAAAGCTCTACTTCAGGTTCTACCACTTCTCTAAAAATACAATACTTCCTTGTTTTTCCTCACTGGATCTGTGATGATGACAGTTTTATGCTTAGATTTGTATTTACACCAAGTAATAAAAGGAATAATAAGGCATCTCTCAATCTTTATGTTGTCTGCTCCCTCTGTATGCTTCATTAAATCAAATTTACTGGTAAAATATTCTACTGCTTCATGAAGTTCAAAAAATAGACTCTCATTATCACTTCATATGCTGCCTTTGGCATAGTGTTGTGGCCAAACAGGGAAAATGGATGAGTTATTCAATTTTAGACTTCTGGCAAATAATGCTGCACAACACCACAACCACCTCAGCAATAGTAACTTCACGTATCTGGATTTTCTTTTCTTCATAAGTAGCAGAGAGGATTTTATTACAGCGATCCAGGCTTAATATATATTAATTGCCCATGTGAAGCATATTGACCCAACATGAAAATCGTGCATATTTATTTCAGCTGTGCTCCTCTTTATGAAGACAACTGACATTACAGCAGATCTAGTGTGCTCCCTTGCTCTGAAACACCTCTTCAACTTGACCAGAAATAACTTTTATACTTACTATTACTTTCATCTCCATATTTGTAAATGCACACTGGATTAGCAGGACTGAGGACAGAAAAACTTGCAGGAACAATGTCTATTATTCGCTGATGGTAGGAGAGTCTACAAATAACAAGTTTCATAGCAGTAGAATTAAAATGAGAATAATATCATGGCTGATTTTAATGTGATTCCTGTATAATCATTTTCCTGTACTTAACTTCCATGGAACAAGAATCAGGATGTTTATACAACAGAATAGTAGTTTCTGCTGGATAGTACGAGTTAAGTAAACCAAACTTACAAGTAGATGCCTTCCATTTGAACTTCATGACGCTCAAGTTTCATTTTCATACAATTAATTTGCCTTGTGAAAAGGCTGCCTGGTAAGAAGTTTTATGAGAAAGCCTACGATGCACTGCAGAAAACTAGTAAGATGTTGGAACTCAAAGCATAAAAAATATTAAACTGGATGTCTTCATTTTTCTTTCCAGCTTAATTGCACTTCCACAAATGCTTAAGTTGCTACCAGAGTTTTAAGTGAAATGGAAGAGCACCAGAGAAAAACTGCATTCATTTTGCAGCACGCTACTTTCACATTTCCTATACAGAATTCACCCAAAACCAGATTAATGTTTTCATGTAGGATGCTGAATACCATACGCTTTCAGAACACTTTGCTCTTTCTCTCTCTTATATCCTCCTATCTCAACAATTTTAAGTCCAGACACTGATTACATAGTCTTGTTGTTGGGTTTGGATGGCTGGTTGGTTGTTTAAGGCAAATGAACATCAGAGCCACCTAAAAGAACCAAGGCTAGATTCTCAAGTTTTGGTGTATTTAAAGGTCAGTTCCCTCTCTTTCTGTGAATGTTGAATACTTTCCAGGGATATAGCCCACACTCTGTTTCTTTCCATGCCTATGGTAAAGCATGTCTCTTTGTAACTACAGGTGTGCACAGATAGCTCACTACCATCTATCTGCACTACCCCTTTCTCCCTCTCTCTAGTGTCCTGCAGCAGGTAAACCAGACTAAAAATCACACAAACAAGAGATTCATCTCTTAACTGAAACTGAATTGTAGGAACAGATGTGCCTAAGACCAGAGTCAAGTTAAAAGGACTCTTACAGTACCCAGATGAAACTTTATCTTGAATGCAACCATCAAAAGATCTTACTTACCGCATGCACTTTTCCAAAACCTCTCTGACAAATTTGGGTTTGGGTTTTTCAAGGTCTTGAGTAAGACAATCTGACCTATCAAAGAACAGAACGAGAAGGCTTTTAGCAAAAGAATTTATGCTTTAGTCTCTTTTTGGCTTGGTCTAACAGGTACAAAACAATCAGAGTCTAAAGACAACTGGAGCATTTGACATTTAATAGTGCAGGCAAATTTTAAGCCATTGAGGTAAGTTCATTGCTACTTCCTTTTTGGCAATTAGCATTCTTGGAATCTCATCTCTCTGTGATACATTTTCAAGAAACTTCCCTTCCCCTACCAGACTAAAAACAATTTGTGGCTTTAATTAGCTGGTTTTCCCTTTCCTTACAAGAGCAACCTTGTGTGATTTCATGGTCTCTTCCTCCCTTACTGGAATTTTTGAACTTCTGGCTGATTTCAAACAAATTCAGATAAAGAAAAGCCCCAAATACAGTCATGTGCAAGATCTATGAAAGACAGATCTTTGAAGACTGCTGCCTGGTCAGTCAGTAACGGGACAGCCATCAAGCACTCAACTCCACATAAGGACAATATTAGAAACATAAGAAAAGCCACAAAACTGTAATAGAAGAAAAGCTGCACCCCCTTCCACATTCTTGGACAGATCACCTACAGAAAGCATGCACAGTAGCAGGCTGTGGAAGCTACTGTAGGGAGGACTTAACCTCAAGTTGATCTCCCTTGCTACGTGGGTGCCTGGAATGGAAAGCTCAGGGAACCTGAAGACAGACATTGATGGAGTCCAGGGAGCTCCTGCTAGAGATGCAAGTTCAAAACACGGCACGGCAAGAATGGATGGCAGGGCAAGCTCTGATACAACATCAGGCACTAGGATTTGGCAGGTGGGAAATAGACCACAAGGTCTCAAGGACAAAGGTTACAATGAAAAGTTTAGGGTAGGACACAGAGAAAAATTGCAGAACGAATACAGGATACAGAGTCAGCACAAATCATTAAAAAGGAAATCAGGGAGTCATTTTGAAAAATTTGCTAAAAACTGACTGAAAGTGCAGGACACATTACAGAAATCACATCTCTGATTCCGTCTTTAAGGAATACTTATACTGGCTTGAGATTTATCACATGTTCACTAGGGACTAAAGAGATTATCAAGATAATCTACCACTGAGTGCTGGTGAACAGATTAAGAACAATCTCTGAAGAGCTAGAGGAAAACAATTAACAAGGCCACTATGCCCTTATTCTTCCTGGATAAGTTTGAAATTTAAAGGGGTTTGCAATATCAGGTTTGAATCAAAGCGAGAAAAACTTACCAGTCATTTCACTCTCACAAAGGCTTAATTTGCTACCAGAGTTTTTAGTGAAATGGAAGAGCACCACAGAAAAATTGCATTCATTTTGCAGCACAATGCTTTCACAGTTCCTATATGGAATTCACGCAATGGAAGATGCTGAATAGCATACACTTTCAGAACATTCTGCTCTTTCTCTCTCCTATATCGCCCTTCTCAGCTTTTAGCATAACTAATGGTCAGTTCCCCCCATTTCTGTGAATGCTGAACACTTTACAGGGATACAGCCCACACTCTTATTTCTTTCCATGCCCGTGGTGAAGCATGTCTTTTTGTAACTGCAGCTGTGCACAGATAGCTCACTGCCATCTGCAATATCAGGTTTGAATCAAAAGGAGAGAAACTTACCAATCTTCCCAGCTCCAACGGAACTGAAAGTTGCTCAAGTGGTGAGAAAACCAGTTAATAAATCTTTATTAAAAGAAAAAGAAAGGTCCATTAAATGTCACAGAAGTGCAGGAGAACTTTCAGTTGAGCTTTTGTTATAAATGCATTCTAGTTTTCAAAGGTAAGCCTAAACTCTTTAAGCTGTTAAAGCATTAAACAGGCATTTATGTTGATAGATACAAAAGACTGAGTTTGGAAAGTCAGAAAGAAGCTTTTATGGGAAAACAGCTTGTCATGTTCTGCCATTTCATATAAAAAGATGACGTATTAAACTAACAATTAAAATGTAAACTTACTGTGAATATGCAAGTTTCACATTTTTGATTAGTCAATGACTGTATTCCTACACAGTGCAGACATCACTGAAAGGGCGAAATCACCACCATTCTCCTCCTTTGGGTGGCATATACCCTGTTAATGCCACTACTAGGTGGCTCCCCAGACCACTAGGGAGCAGGCACCGTACCACATAACAGAGCACTATACAACTACGGACATTTCTGGACACAGAAAAGCTGGCACCCATCTGCACTGTCCTGTGCTGACAGACAGATCTCCAGGGGAATGTTCCTGGTGAGGGGAGGCAAGCTGCCAATTCTCCACGTTTTCTTTAGACTGTTCTAAGCTGGAGCCCACAAAACCTTTTGAATAGCATCCAGCAGCTCTAGCAAGGGTTTCTGACTACTCTTTCCACAGCCTCTTCATTTTTCCTCTGCACTGAGGAGTGTTTTCCATTATCTCCAAAACATATTTACCTGTCCACACACGTTGTATTCATTGTATCCAAGCGCATGTAGAGCATTTCCGTGGCTTGTGCAAGCTTAAAGTTTCTTATTAAGGTTTAGAGAAAAGCACTAGATAAGTCAGATGTTATTCCTTTAAGGTTTTTAATAGAATGTCATCAACCTTTTGCAATGAAAGCTCCCTAAGTCTGCTCCAAAATCAGGTAAATCCACAGCGGAAAAAAAGAATAATCTTGTGAGTTCCACCCTTTAATCTCAGCCTATTTTTCTTCCATCACTGCAACAAGACTGTTGCCTTCCTTCACAGAAAGACCGAATTCACATCATGCAACAAGCAAAACTGCACTGACATGAACATACAGCAACCTCCTTACGGAGTACTTCCGTAATCTCACCCACACTCTGGCTTCACAGGCTCCTGCTTATCCACAATCAATCTTTTAATCATCACCGAAGGCTTGAGAAAGTATGTCTACACTGGCTTTTAAAGTCCAACAAGGACTTTATCCTTCCTACAGTGTCCCTACTAACATAAACAGACATACACCCAATTCTAGGAAGAGACTTAGCTATTCATTGAGATGATGTGATTTTTCAGACAGTCAGTGGTACCATGAGGTAGAATGAAAATTTTGGCATGAAATTACCAGTGGATAGACATCTTTTGATTGTCCTCCATTCTCAGTCTATAGCTTTATCTAAACCAATGCTCTAGGAGAGTATAATGTGATGGTCAAAGTTAGCTGGAAGCCATGCCTCTTTTCTCAGCATTTAGCCACCCAGTCTGAGTTCACAGATGATTATTGACCTTTTGAATGCTCCAGTGTGAGCACTGAGTGGGAGCTCAGGCAAGCTCTTTTAAATCACCTGCTACACTTCCTACTAAAAAAAGAGAAGAAGCACTCACACACTTGTTAGAACAAAATACCAAGTCTGTCACTTCCTTTCCTTCTCAGGCTCTAATATATCTATGACCATGCCACAATCTGTCCAAACCTCAACAGGCTGCAGTAACAAACAGAAGTATTGTATTTTACCCCCTTACCAAGACAGCATTTCTTGGAAAGGTTAGAAGAAGTATGAGAACACTGCCCAGAATGCTGAAGAGTCTTGCCCACTTGGCAAATCTAGATCTCTAAGTGGGCTGTGCTATTCTATCATGCACATTTAACAGGCAAAGTTTCATGCTGCTGCTGCAAAATACTAATACTGGCAGTATTTACTGCTATCCCACCAGCTACAGAACAAACAAAATAAAGGCTGCATTTCACAAATGCTCTTCAGAAGCACAGAAAAGGATACAACTTGTGGTAAAGAGCCAGGCTGAAGTTTGCACAGTTCAATCAGGAGTGTTGTGTACATGACTTCAATGTGTGGTGGAGACGGAAGTTGAAACAATTCTGCAAATATGACCTGTAGGAGAGGAAATCACAGAAACAGAGCACAGTCAAACCATGGCCTGCACAACTCTCAGCTTCACAATAGTGGCCATCAATCTTAAACAATTATCTATCCCAAAAGACCCATATTGTTCCTTCAAATGTGTATTCCAGGAAAAAGAGAGGGAACCATATAAAAGGCAGTGGTAACCCTACACTGTACTAATAAAGTCCACCCTAACAGCCCTTACCATTTCAGACTAATACAGCATCAGCATTATACATCTATTATGCCTAACAGATACAGCACGTAACTGCAGAAATGGGAACAGTTATAATATGACCTATTGCAGTGATACTACATGATCTGAGAAACACAGAAACAATCTGATCCTGTTCAACAGCAAATATAAATATTAAATATATGAAAGGAAGTCTAAGCATTTAGTACGAAAGACTACTTGCATTAAAACTACATCTCTATCTTTTCCATCATGTCCTCTTTTCTCCTAGGCAAAACCTTATATAAGTAAAGCTACAACTGCAAATTACAACCAGCATTTCATACAACAAAAATATATGCTCCATACTTTTGGTGCAAGGTCCTTCCAAGAAAACTGAAAATAATCCTGCAGTCAGCATTTGTGCTTTTATTTTAAAGTCTGCCTCTAACAACATGTCGTGGGTTTATGTTGTTGGATTTTGGTAGCGGGGGGGCTTAGGGGTAGCTTCTGTTAGAAGCTGCTTAGAAACTTCTCCTGTCCTATGAAGAGCCAATGATAGCCAGCTCCAGGAGGGACTTCCTGCTGCTGGCCAAGGCTGAGCCAATTAGCACTGAATGCTTCTGTGATAACATATTTAAGAACAGAGGAGATAGTTGCACAGAGGAAATTCCAGCCCAGGAAGAGCGGAGGAGAACTTGGGAACAACAATCTGGACACCAAGGTCAGTGCAGCAGCAGGGGGTTCCCCCCCCACCCCAGAAGCAGGGGAAGGACCTAGAGCTGAGGCCCCTGCAGCACATGGAGAGTGCAGAGACCCCCCCGCAGCCCAGGGAGGAGCCCAAGCTGGAACAAGTGGATGCATGAAGGAGGCTGTGATTCCATGAAAGGCCCAAGGATGGAGCAGAGTCCTGCAGCAGACCTGTGGCCTGAGGAGAGGGAAACCCACGCTGGAGCAAGTTTTCCAGGGTAGGACTTGTGGCCCTGTGAGGGACCCCACGGGAACAGGGGAAGGACTCAGAGCTGCAGTGGCCCCCCTGTAGCCTGAGGTGAAGACCACGGTGAAGCAGCTGTCCCCCTGCAGCCCATGGAGGACCACTGGGATGCAGAGACCCCCTGCATCCTATGGAGGAGTGACCCACAGGACAGCAGACTGGGAAGAACTGCTGCCCGAGGGGTGGACTCAC
>VZRE01005786.1:66182-77365 GCA_013396775.1 Cephalopterus ornatus | reverse complement strand
CCACGGAAGCAGGGGAAGGACTCAGAGATGTGGCCCCCCTGTAGCTCGTGGTGAAGACCATGGTAAAACAAGTTGTCCCCTCGCAGCCCATGGAGGACCATCGGGGTGTAGAGACTCGACTGCACCCCATGGGTAACAAGAACTGACTACAACTCCCCTTCTCTGTCCCCCTGCACTGCTGGAGGGGAGGAGGGAGAACATGGAAGGAAGACTGTTTCATTTTCTCACTCTTTAGCTCTTATCTTGTTAATAATAAATTTAAGTTTTACCCCACGCTGAGTCTGTTTTACCCATCACACTTCTCCCAGCTCTTATCTCTACTCATGAATTCTTAGCTGTTTTTTTAACTCTCTCCTCTGTCCAGCTGCAGAGGGGAGTCAGAGAGTGATTTTGATGGGTATTTGAAATCCGGCTAGGGTCAAACCACGACACAACAGCATGTCAACCCTTGAGGGCTACAATAAAATTATCTCTGTACAACATCCACCTCTGGGTTTCTGTTGACTTCACATTCCATTCTCAACTAAATTTAGATAACATCAAAGGAATCGGGAATCTTTGATTCATTATGGTTGATCAGTTTCCTCTTTAAACTTCTCAATAAAGCTGAAAGAAGTAAGCTTCAGAAAAATCTTACTTGTTTAAGAAATCAACCTCCATTTATAGACTCCAAAAATAACGCACGAAAACACATTGACTAGAACTTGTTTATTCTAAGGAAGGACTGTGAAAGTAGAAAGAGACTGTAAGGTGTCGGGGAACCCTTCTGTGTCAGCATAATTTGGACATACTGTTAAGACAGTTATGATAAGAACATAGGGACAACTTTGTTAGGTTAGAAAACGGCTCCACTTCTCGAGATAGGAAACAACAACTGAATGATCAGTTGCTTTCTGTTTGGGATACTGCATAAAGCTGCATTTCTCACATGTTCATTACCAAGTGTTCAGTTTAAGTATTTCAAACTGTCATACCATATTTTGTGAAGACTACAAGGCCACAGCAACAATCAGGACACTGATGCCCCAGATGTCTCAACTGTGCACCAAAACCTGTGGGAGCACAACAACGCACAGCAGTCCAACAAAGCCAATGAGGCTGCCCAGACATCCCCTGTTAACAGTGACCAGAAATACCCACAGGTGTGTCTGGAAGAAGCTACGGAGAGAAACATTTCAGTGTTTCACATGGGTCCCCCAGGGGCCTCAGAAGTGTCTTGGGACACTTGGGAAGGCACTGACAACTACTTTCAGGTTACATTTACTTCTGCCCAACTGTTACGTTCTAAACTTCAAATAACATTTTCCTTTATTTATCAGACCACATTATTTCTACAGTTCTGTGGCCTACGGAAAAAGTCAGTGAAATTTCACAGATTAAACTACTGTTGAAAGCAACATATAACCAAGGTGACTGTCGGTGAGAGATTGTCAGATCTTACAAAGAAGTAGCAGTAAGCAGAATGAACAGAAGCATGAAAAAAAACTATGCTAAGGCTTACAAACTCTGAATCTTCATTAGAAGTAAGCAGTCAGACAAATAATAAAGTGAATATCCTAAAGTAACTCAAAACTGCAAGAAAAAAGGAAATTATTAGTGTTAGTCAAAGAACCTGTACACTAATTTTGCACTTCTTTTCAGGAATTCCATCACTTTTTACAGCACCTCAAGATACTGAAGGTAAAAATCACAGAATATACTTCAATGATAAGGCTGAAAATTACTCCTCATAGTAATATTGCTCTGTTCTGAATTCAAAGTGCAAGAAGAACAAGGTGACCAAACCTCATGCAGCTTTACAGGAATCCAAGTATCTCGCATTTTGGTGCAAAAGGAATTCTCAATCCCTCTTTTATGAAGATAAATTTTCTACATAACACTATTTCTTGTCGAAATTAGCTCTCAAATTCCTACTTACAGTTACTTCTCATAAAACCCTTATATGACAAGTTGCTATAACTGAAGTCTGTTAATCCCTTCCAACTTTCAATGAAACTCAGTGAAGTTTTATACAGTTCTACAACTTGAAAACAGACTTTTCAAAGAAGGCAGCAAAAGAAAACCTATGCTGCTCTTATGGTACACATTACAGTTGCCTAGAATTCTCTAATATGGACAATGCCCCAGAGGAAACACTTTGTTATTTCACTGCAAGTTCTTTTGAGAGCTAGTAGAACAAAATAATTTAGAAGATCCAAACATATAATCATACAGAATGGCAGGAGTCTAACTGGAGATTATCAAGTCAAAAGCCCCCTACATAAGGCAGTCTCCTAGAGCAGGTTGCTTAGGGCTGTGTCCTATTAGGCTTTGAACTTCTCTCCAAGGATACAGACTCCACAAGTTCTCTGGTCAAACTCTTCCAGTGCTCAATCACCTTTGAATTAAAAATAGATTTTTCTTATGTTTAAATGTAGTTTTTTTGTATTTCAATTTGTGCATATTTCCTCTTGTATTTTCACTCAAATTTGTTTTAAACTGAAAGTGACTCAAATGCAGCCATCTCTTAGGCTGATGCATTAGAAGCATCATATGTATAATTTTAACTTGAGAAATGCCACAACCCGGATTACTAGTGCATTAAGAAATTTTGGTATTTGATCAAAGCTCCAATGTCAAAATGACAACAAAAGCTCAAGACAACCTGCTCATTAATAAAATGTTTCAATTCAACAAGGTTCTGGTTGATTCCCAAATCAACCTGTAATTTAATGCATCTATAATGGAACTAACTGGGACATATTACTCATGAAATAATGGAGCTACAAAGAGGAGATCTATAAAATCCATACCTCTACTATGTGGTAGTTCAAGGGGATCTTGTTATTTCCTGGATAGCTCAACAGCTGTGCAGCACTGCAACACCAGAGATACATTCAAACATAACATAGAAAATCTGATGTAAAGATCAAGTAACATAATTACAGATAATACTTATTTCTAGGCAAGAGTTTCCACAAAAACAGCACCAACTACATCAATGATGCTTCTAAAGTCTGTTCATTAAACCATAGAGCACTTAAAAAAAGAGACAGCACAAGAACACAGTAGCATTGCCTAAACTATGATCTATGATTGCCTAAACTATGATCTATAACAATTATACTTTATGTAGTGGTTACATTGCTTTGCTTAAAAAAGTCACTGTGCTCTGCAATTCTGGCATAAACACATGAAAAAGGGAAAAAAAATTACCCCAAACAATTAAATGTTCAGAATTACTTGAAAGCACAATTCAGCTAATAGGTTATGTAAGAAACTCTCATGTTTCAAATGCTTCAGCTTTTAATCAGGTCGTTACCACCTATCATTAGTGCAAAGCAAACATCTAACCTCTCTGGTAGTCCTAGTCTTTTATTGTCCTGATAATTAACAAAGACTATCCCAGTAACTGCATCAACACTGAATTTCTAGTTTCTGCTGAATCAAACAGCTGCAACCAAAAAACTTCATCACATGCCATCACCAAACCCAACATTTCTGCCCATTTTTTTGAGTACTATATAGAGTCTGCTAGTTTTAATACAGAAGCCTGATACCTGTGGCAAACCACCTCTGTTATCAATTACCCACATCGAACATTGTCCAGGCAGAAATGAGGGAAAGTGCCCTGACTGCATCCTGAATTGAATTGACTGCACAGCTGAATTGAAACTAACACAATCTACTGGCCCAGCAACGGCTCCCCAGAGCTCAATTATCTCTGCCATGTAATTCCCACAGGAAGCCCAAAACAGAGCTGCCCATAAACACCAAGGCACTGTCAGATGCAGACGAACAAGCTCAAGGCTCACTGCCCCACCCAACAAATCAGCCCCCTCAATACTCTGGGAAGTGCAGCACAGTCACACTCTCCATAGTGCTCCTGTGAAGAATAAGGTGTGTCTGCATATTTTTTGCAGCATGACCTGTATTATCAAGGGATTCCCTTCCCAGAAGCCACTGTTCCCCTGGATCATACAGACTCTGTTATCAGGATATTACAGGCACACCGTATCCCAGGCAGCAGTTTTAATAGAGCTAAATGTAGTAAATCAGCTTTCACCAAGTGCTTCGGGAAACATTTGATCCCAAGCTCTTGCCTAACCACTGCGGCACTCTACACATCCCTGCTGGCACCAAAGCCATGGCAGCACTTAAAACGTGCAAGGGTCCCTTAGTGCTAAGCTCCTCCTACCAAGTCTTCCTCTCCTTCCAGTGGGATTTGATGATGCAGTGCAGGTTCTCTTCTATTACAAATCGTTCAACGGAGTGGCTGCCAGGCATGACAGGACCCTAGTAAGAAAGAACGAAGACTCATGAAGATCACTGCTAATGCAGTGGTACAACAGGTAGCAAGCTACCCTAGATACTTTTAGAGGTGAAAAAAAGTGGTCCAACTTCCACATAAACTCAGTGAGGTCCCAGCTACCCTTTATCCTTCAGGACTGAAAAAGTGATGTCACACAGTTCAACACAAACCACAGACTCATGTTTAAAACAAAATGAATACTAGGACTCATTACAAGTAGAAACAGGAACAAAATTAGAGAACATCATTCTAAGTTCATAGAGCATCTGCTTCTCCCTTTGCTTTGTGGAGTCCCTGGGCAGGCAACCATCATGCAGCCTGGAAAGAAAATCACAGCTGAGCTAGAAAATGATAAAGAAATAAAGCCATACAGTAGAAGAATACATACTCATGTGTATTCTGTCTTGCTCACTGCAAAAAACAAAGGCCAACAAAAGAAGGCAAAAGGCAGCAGACTTAAAGGAAACAGGAGGTATAAAAGCATTTGGGGAAAGCAGTATATATTCTTTTCCTGCATTCCTTTGTTCCACAAGATGCATCAACAAATTTTAACAGATGATAAACATTGCAATAATAATAATAATATTTTTGAAAGCAAAGTCTAACCCTGTGAATGTAGTTTTACTAGAGATATTAGAGAATTTAGTCAACATTGCCATTCTAAGCATCACATCTAAATTCTCCTCCCCACAAACTTGGCTTTTACACTAACTTGGTAACTTAGTTCATTTCTGCAGGAGTACCAAAGCAAAACTGTCTTCAAACCACACACTATCCTGGGAGAGCAGACATCACATTTACCTCAGCAAACTAACTGTGAAATCCACTTACCATTTCCCACAGCAATCACATACCTCAGGGTCATCTGTGTAGTCAAACATCCTAAAAATAACCCTTGGCATCGGGTATACTGAATCTTCAGTATGAGGTGGAGGGGTGAACGGAGGCAGATTGTGTTGCAGAGCTTCACAAAGAACGCTATCAAAAGCCAAGTAGGGCCTCAGAATGTGTCGCTCCTGCCAACGGTCTTTTTTCAGCTTCTGAATCTGAGACCAAAGGCAGTCTAAATACTGAAGGAAAAGGGTGAGAAACATCAGATGCGCTGAATTTCACAACAAAAATTGCAGTTCCCTGAGCTATCCGAAATGTATTCCTTACATTCCACACTCTGTTCTGAAAAAAAAACATTTTCTTAAACTGCTGCTTCAGTAAACTAACAAATAATTTAAGAACTCTAAATACCAGAGCTGCTCCTAGTTCCACACAATATTGTGTTCAGTAAAATTTAACCGCTGGCAGTTTTTTCAACACCAACAGGCAGCTCAGGAGTCCCAGTGGAGCAACAGCAGTGAACGTCATGTCAGTCATTGCTCTTTGGTGGTATTAAAACAGACATATCATCATTAAAATTAGAAAGACATTCTGTAGGACTGACATGCTGGTCCCAGAGCAAACAAAACTACCAGCTACCATATATTCAGTATATATGCAATACTATCAAATATTAAATACCTTTGCCAAGTTTTTCAACACGCTTTTGAGTCCCAGCATTCTCACAGAGATAGCAAAGACATCTGTGCAACTAGCAATAAACAGTCTTGCTTTGTTTAGTTACTCCAGGAACCCTGGAGGCCTGTGGTCTTACTGAATGCAAGTTTCAAATTAAAACTTCTACATGGAAGTGCTTTGCATTTCCTGAAATCATCACACTACAAAATGTGAACATTACAAAACTGGTAACAACTAGCACAGTCATGTCTGCAAGTACTCTGGGTAACACATGGTCTGAAATGCAGTCAGCTAATCTCTCTACTGAACAAAATAAGAAAATTCAGAGGCAGAATACTCATAGAGACAAATCAACCATAATCAGAAAGCCCATCCCTTCAAATTAGGATTAACAAGATAATTGTTAAGGCTGTGATTTAATCAGAACAGTGAACACAATGTAAGAGGGCCATGCTCCAAAATATTCCAGAAAATCAATTTAGATACCACATTCAAACATTTATTCTGAAAGTTAAGGGAAAGAAGAACCCTCAAGAATATTCAAAAAGGCAAATCCCACCCTAAGCTACCCAGAGGCCACCCCTCTTCTCCATATTTTTGGCTTGATTGTGGCATGGTAACTGCTGCACACAGTTTCTACATACTTGTTTAGCACTTCCTAAGGTTGAGAAAGCAAAGCCACTACAAAGGTTTCTTTCTCACAGACGGAAAACATTTAGGGATAAGTAAGGAATTACAATCTGGTTTACACAAAAAGTCTTTTAACATGAAGTCCTGCAATCTGCAGTTCCAAAGCAAACACTACAATCTACAGCCATTCCTCCCTTCGTAACATTTCTCCAGGGGCCAGTCAGCACACAACAAAACACGTCTTACTCCATACAACCTCATATTTTGGACCAATACCTGGAAAAGAATTCCCCCCACACAACTTATTGGAATTAATGTCAAACAGCAGGCAATTCAAAGCATTCACACTTTCAGAGGTGCCTTTCAATTTTGTGAGAAAAGAACACCTTAGTACAAAAATATTTTTCAGACTTTCTGAAAGAATGCGTGTAAAGTCCAGTCACCTCTTCTTGTGGATGTGGTTTATCAGCAGTCCACACCTGCAGCATGGGTACATGTATCTTCTGGCGGCGTCTGTTTAAACAGGAAAGAAGACTTGATTTTAATGGACTAATTTAGGGCAGCAATTTTGTTTTTCTTGTGAGTGTACTACTATTCGTTCTTTTCAGCTGATGAAGTCTGCAGTATACAAAAAACTGGCTTCTGATTACTTAAACTGTCTCTGTTAGTACATCTTGATAACAACATGAACTTGAAGCACCTAGACAGAATGCAGTGACAGTGGTTAGCACTAACGCAGCAATCGATCAGTGTTCACACCACAGTTACAACTCCAGCTGCTCCAGCACGAGCAGAACAAGCCCTACAACATATTCTAGAATTAAGCATGACAATGAAATTTTTCAAATTCAAAAATCTCTCCACCTAATGTATTTTCAGGACCCTTCCCCCCTGCACACCCCTCAACAGAAGAGTTCACAGCTAAGGCTTTAGAATACTTTTAAACAAGCAATAATCAAAGCTATTAATTCATACTTGAACAGATACCAGTGAGTGTTTCTAGCGGGTTACAACTTACTTCAAATAACTTTCTGTCTGAGACAAGAGACGATCCATTTCAGCATCCTTTTTCTCATATAACTCCTTTCCAACCCAAGGCAAAGATGACAGAAATGCAAACATATACCAGTCACATCGCACCTACAGTAAGGAAATATACCAAAATCTAAGTATACAAGTGAGCTTCAACAGATTTTGTACACACATACATTTATATTTGAAACATCAGCACATTGTTCTGGGCGGACATAAAGACCAGCAGTTGCAGATTGAAACATCCAATTTTTCACTTGAACTCTGATAATGAGATCTGAAAAATGGTATCACTTTCAAAGTCCTTCTGCAGATTATCAGTACAGCAGAAGAGCCAACTGCCAAAGTAAGGTAAAATAAATTCTCTTCGGCCACTTCATTATAAAGGACCATACTTTCTTACTGTATTATGTATTTCCCAATTGCCACAGGATCCTTTTACTAATGCTCAGGAATTCAGTTTGCTATCTCTAAAACACTCCTGTTCAAAGCATAAGTACAGGAGGAACGGTACAGACAAATTGTGAAAACAGCCATAGGGAGCCCACAGATCTTTTGCTTACTTGGGGTACATCCTCCTCCTGTGTCACGCTCACGAAGTTCTCAAACATAGCCACCATCGAAGGTGCAGCTATTACGTGACAATTCACAAGATCAGACAAAAAGCGAACCTAAAAAAAGAGAAAAAAATTGTTTTAAATGAATACTCTTTTAAACTGGCTGCACAAGAGCAAAAAAACTCTACTGAAACGATTAAAAAAACCCATCAATAAAATTATAATACCCACTGAGTACCACCAAGACTGAAATACTGTACAGACACACTGTACAGACCCACATTTCAAAGCAAGAAAGCAAGTATCGTAAGTGCTGCCTAATATATTGTTCACTACAATGTCTGTAATCTGTTCCACTGCCACAACACTGCAAGGATAATATTCCTAATTAAGGAGTGATGGGAAATACCAGTATGCATTCTAAGACATGCAACCAGATACTATAGAAGAAAACCCTTATACTTTTATTTACTCTATACAATATCAGATCACTAAAATAACAGAAATTCTAGCAATTACATCTTATGAGAAAAGCGTCCCACAGTTGAACAACACTCTTGACTAGAATCTTTATTTTCACCAGTGGGGTTCAGAAGAAGCTGGAACTTGGCAGTGGGCTTCTAAATCAAACACTGCTGAAGTTCCAATACCTTTTAGCAGACAAAATCTGTAAGCAGCAAGAATGGAGCCAATGGTTTCAAAGACAGCTAGCACTTAAAACTGCCTGTTTGATCTTCGTCCCCCATAAGCAGCATGAAAACAGCCACCAAAACCAGCTTTTAAGAACCAGATTGTTCATTTTCTTTTCAATTTTTTTTTCCAAGAGAGCCACAAGACCATCGTATACCTCTGAACACAAGAGAAGCACAATGACTTTTGTTCATCTTTTACATTTGACTGTAGAACAGGTGAGGGAGAAGCGTCTCTTTACCAAAAATTTAATTTTTCACCAGAAAAAATACACAGTGGGAAGTACATTTTGCAACTGTAATATGATTCCTCTCCCTTGAGGAAGGAAATAGTTCTCACATAACACACATTTCCTCTTGGAGTATTTACAGTGCACTGTACAGTGATGGCAAAAGAGGCTGTAACATCCACTGCAAGGCCCAGCTCTTCTGGAACAAAAAGGTAAAGGAGAGGAAAAGGACGAGGAGAAACGTAAAACAAATAGACAAAACTCCACTTACTAAATGCACAGCTTCGTTATACATATTTACTTTCAGACATTCTTTAAGCTGACGAATCATGGCTTCCACAAATTCTCCACCAAAATTGTAGTTCCTGGCGTTCAGCAACCCAACCAGTGTGGTGTAAACAGTAAGCTTTTCTGGCAACAGACGTGCACTGATGCAGAAAAAGAAACACTCTGTTAGCTGTTTATTCATCACATGCCAATTGCATTGCATCTTAGAACCTGCTTCTCTTGTCTCATGGGGAAATAAGAAACCGTTGCTTAGCACGATCTTACAGTTTTATCCCGCAGTTAGCATCTCACAGATAATCTTTTTTGTTTTAACCACAGCCCCTTAAAAAAGGCACGTGCCATTTTCAAGTACATTAAAGATATCTACTTTTTATTTATATCTAATTGCTGAGTATTCCAGAGGGTTGGGCAAATAATATATGTGATGGAATTTAGGCAAGGATGTAAGAAGTTGTTTTAAGGTCACAATTTAGAAATACTGTTATTATACAGGTAAAGCCAAGCCCTACCATAAAGAATTAATTTTCCTCAACCATTTTCCTATGCATGAAAGCTAACCCTGTACTTTCAGAAGTGCCTTACTGCTGCGGGTTAAAAAAAAAAAAGGCACTATTTGCCTTTTATGAACAAATATTGCTACAAAAATAGATTTAAAGTATCTGCAAAACCAGATATTTTAGCGTAGGCTGCAGTCTCCCCTACACTCTTCTTTTATACTTGTCTTACCTCCTACCTCAGACACCACCTGACATGGGGCACCTCTGCTCCTGAACTTTGCAAGGGAGAGTAAGGAGAGCTGTCAGGCCGTAGAGAGCCTGCCTTCTGCTTCTGACGTTTGGGCTTACAAAGACATGAGCAAATTGATGCCAGAGAAGAGGAGAAAGCAGTGAGAAACCATCACAGACAATCAGACTAAATAAGTGTTAGCAGCCAACAGCTTTGGTGGTCGCAGGGCATTTCATCTGGATACAGGAAACTGACCAGCATTGCTGTGTTCCTACAGCTACTGAAGAGCAGCTTTGAAGTATCTTCCATCTGCTTTGAGCCTTGCACACATTTCAAGTCAAAGTAACGTAAAGTCGTATTTTCCTTGAATTACACCTACTACGTAACAAGCTTATGCCTCTATTTCTTTCATTTGTAGTAAGACAAACTCCATGCTGTGACAGCAGCACAAAAGTAAAGCCACTCTTGGCAGTTAAACTAGCCTAAATATTTAAACTTATGCACAAAGAAAACACTTTCCATATTCCCAGACCTCCTCCATACGTACACAGTGCACAGTATTCTTAGTATCTTGCTTTTGTAATTGGGCAGATCAGCTTCCAAAACGCCAGCTAGGCCCTCCAAGTTGCTCTCCAAAGATGAATTACTCTAAAATTAAAATATTAAAAAAAGGTTTCATCATCAACCAGGCAATACAAACCAGCTTGACTCTCACATCGTGCAGGACAATGAAGTCTGATGAGATGTCACCTCTTTTCTCAGGGCAACAAGCAGCGATAAACTGCTCTCACTTGCCTGAGAGAAGGAGCCAGCTACTCCTCAGAAGTGCTGCACCTCACCAACCTCCCCCCTAGGAACTCCAGTGCTCCCCAAGGGTGCAAGGTGACGCCGCCTGGGGCATCCCCGTAAGGCAGCCGAGCCTTGGTTAACACTGCGTTTGCGCCTCTTTTTTTTCAGCGCACCGTCATCTTTTGTCCTTTCACCCCCTCTTCCACTAGCCCCAAATTCTGTCAGGACTGGAAACTTGCGCCACAGGCAGACCAAGTTTATTCCTCCATATCCCTGGCAGAGTGGGACCACCAACACCGGCAGACGCACAGGGTAACTAAGTATTCGCTGGCTGTGTATCGCTGCTTGGGAAACACCACGCTACAGTTCAAGGGCTTCTACCCACCGCAGCACGTGGCTTTGCGAAAACCGACAACTTCCCACATATCTCACAAAACACGTG
>VZRE01005786.1:41657-65678 GCA_013396775.1 Cephalopterus ornatus | reverse complement strand
AGGAGGAGGAGGAGGAGGAGGAGAAGAAGCGGGCGCTTCCCGGCGGAGATGGTGCCGGCCGAGGCTGGCGTGGCCGGCAGGAAGCAGCGCGCCCTCGCCCGCAGGAAGGTGGGTCGGTGCGGGGCCTGCGCCGGGCCCGGGGCGGGGNCACTCCGGGGACGTCGGGCGGCAGGAGGGGCTGGATGCGGAGCCGGCAAAGGCCGGAGGGAGCCCCGCGGACGGCCCGGCTCCTGCGGGCAGCCCGGAGATCTCCTGGGCGCTCCCGGACACGAGCCGCATTAGCCGCGATGATCTGACAAGGTAAAAAAGCCCCTCGTCGGTTTGCAGGGCCAGGAATGGGCTTTACGTGCCCATCTTTACGTGATCATCTGCCAGTAGTACTTTTTGTGAGATTCAGTCAAGTGACACTTTTAAGATACAGAAGGAGACTTCCCCGATATTCTTTTAGCTCTTGGAAGTCTTTGGATATCTTTTATATAAAGAGGAAGATGCACGGCGGGTTTTTTGATGGTAGTTCAGTCCACTTAGGATACATTCAGAGCTCTATCATCCCACGTTGTTAAAGCTGACCTTTACAGGTGTTGCTGGGCCCCTTGGATCTGTAAGGAAGGAAGGACCATAACAGAAAAGACCAGAATAGCAGGGTATGCTCTGCACAGGTTCCTTTTCTCTGCTCATTCAGGTACATTAAGGCCTTGTTAGTTATGAAGTAGGTTCACAAAAATGTTCCTGACTGCGAGAGAGTACAGCTTGTGCTGCACAGAATGCACAATGTCACTAAAGGTTTTGGCCTTTTAAATTTAGATAGCTCAAGCACTTAAATTTTCAAGTGCCTCTTTTGCAAATTGAGCATTTAATGGGATACCTGTGCACACAAATATGGGCAGTTCTTGTGTCCTGTGTTGAGAGAGCACACATAGGCCACTAGCAGAAATGTCCCGTGCAGCACAGATAAGTTCATTTTGTACCCAGTCCCGAGAACTTGAAGCGTGGGAGCTTTTTTTAGTTACTATTCCTTCTCTTTGAAATAAATCAAGCTCAGCAGTGCTAATCCCTCCAAAGTTTGTTTGGTTGTTTTTTTTTCTCCATGTAACTGCCAGAAGAAAATTGTCTGCTTTTTGAATGTTTACTACTAATAGTATGTTTTTGTTCTTTCAAACCCTAACATCCTTTTTCTATCTGCTCATCTTTACCATGCTATGGACAGCAAGGCGGGAGAAGTACTTCTATATTACTGTTATTGTGAGGTGAAGGATCCAGAGAAACTGTGTGCTTGGCAAAAGGCTCTGTGCCAGCATCTACATCTCACTGGCAAGGTAAGGTTTTAAGCAATGGGTGTATTCTTTAGCAAAAAATCCTATCTTTGCTTAATGCAGGACAACAGGGCATGTGGAGAATCAGGTGTTTTGCACCAGATGATGCTAGCAAGCCCATTAAGAGAGGTACTCAGACTCTGTAAGGTATCTTTTAGAATTCTGCTTAAGAGCTAACACTACAAAGAAAAAAAAAAACCAAAACAGATTATCTTGTATCTGTTTTGGTGCAGGGAACCCTGGGCTGTGCAGCATCCAGCCACCCTCTTATCCACACACAGTACACCGTGCAGGCCCTCTTCTTGCGAGGGTTACCCCATTTCCATCATTTGAACCATTACACGTGGAAGCAGAAAAACAAGTCCTTTTATCACTCCTGCTGTCAAACAGAAAGAATATTCACATAAGACCTTGCTGATGCACTTTTAGATAAAGGCAAGGAGACAGATAATCACTGGTGTCAACAGGGAGCTGCATGCAGGTGTCTCAGTTAGCATTACTAGGCTGGGTTTTATCCTGTGGCTAAAGGATACTGCAGCACAACACAGCCTGAGTGCCAAGCTGGAGGTGCAGCGCTGTGTAATGTGGAACTGGGCTTGCTCTGCTTCATGGTTAATGTGTTAGATCCTAACTCCTCAGGGCACAATGATCTTCCAGTCCAGTAACTACACCAAGCTGTAATCCATACTGTCAGGAATTAGGTGAGAGCAACTGACATCTTAGACCACACCATAGGAGAGCAGTGTTCATTCCTGCACAGTCTTTGTTCTCCTCGTTCCTGGCAGGCTAAAAGGTGAGTTGCTTATCTAGCTGACCTCTTGAGGCTGTGGCCAAAGGTGAGTTTTAGCCTCATGAAGCTGATGTTCCTGTGGGGAGAAGGAGGACAGCTCAGAGGAAGAGATTCTTTTTATCTTTGACTTGTCTTCCTAAGTAGCTTCTTTCTCTCTGCCCATGGTAGGCACCTTCCCTGTTGTACATCAGCAGGAGATGTGGGGGTGAAATGTCCTGAAACATTCACTTCTTTTTCTGCTCAGCTCTCTTGCCTGGTGGTTGGTATTTTTCTCAAACTTCTTTTCTTTGCTTTTTTTTTTTTCATCTCATCTCTAAGGCAGGTATAGCATTTAGATTCTTAACCACTTGTTTTCTTCCTTGCCTCTTATATTCAGCCTCCCCCTACTTCAGCACTTTTGTTCATTTGTCAGTGCTGAAGATAAAATGACTCACCCTGAAGTTTAATATTAGATATGATATTATGCATATTCACATTTTCCTTTTAGCTGCATGAGTCATGGGGCACAAGCCTATTGTTCTTCCTGAGGCAGACTTCCAGTGGGAATTTTAATGCTGACTGCAGGATTTGCAGACAGCAATTTCTCTGTTTAGACAGCATTTCTATTTATTGCATGGACTCTTCTGACCATCTTGATACGATTCTTTTGAAATGGCTCAGAAGTGATTATTGGGGTTTTTTTCTTATTTACTGTCTTCTTTATGTTCAACTTCAGTATAGCCGTATTTTCCTTCCTTATTCAGTAGTCTCTTTTCTGAACTTGCTCTTGTGCCTGCCTTTTTCATCTAGTCATATTTTGCTAATTTCAGTGTGATCTGTTGCTGTCACTAAGGCTCAGCCCCAGCTTCTCTTCTTGCCTTCTAGGTACGAGTAGCTTCAGAAGGGATTAATGGGACAGTTGGTGGAAGTAAAGTAGCTACCAGTCTCTACATTGAAGTTATGCTTTCCCAGCCTCTGTTCAAAAACATTTTGTGTCAAGAGGATTTCAAGGTATGAAAAAATAATTTCTACATAGACGTTGTTAATGCAGGTCATTTACTTTTTAAGAAATGAGCACATTCCTTCCTGACAGCATTACCTCTGCTGTAGCAGTTCTGCTCTGCCAGCACTTACATAAGCCGAGGGTTCTTAACCATACCTTTTTTAGGTATCTTTGGCGGCTTTTACCAGCATTAGCAGTTATCCTGAGCAGTGGCAGAAGCTGCTACAAGCTTTGGCAGTTATGGGTGCAGCTGCAAGGCCCCTCATATAGGTGAGTGAGTGAGAGTACTTCAGCCCCATCATTCTTCAACAAGTATTTTCTCCAGCTTGAATAGGCATCATGACAGTCTCTTAGGCAAGGAAGGTATTTCCACACTTCACCCTGATTTGAGGTCCTACCGGTTTAGGTGCATAGAGAGGCTTTGGTGTCTGCATAGGTGCATTGTCAATTCCATGAACTGGATATCTTGTAGAGAAAACACACAGGCACAGTCAAGAGGTTTCTTCCTACTCCACTTAGTACCTGGCTAGAGGCAGAGGTGCTGACTTCTTCTTGAGCCTGAGCACATATACTTATGGCTGTCCTCAGATGGTGAAGGCAGCTGTGGCTGGTGCACTCTGTGGCATCCTGGTAGGCTTTGGCTGCCCCAGCACTGTAGGTGCTAGTTTCTCTGTGAGGAAGGAAAGCCGTTGCTAAAGCAGCAGCTCTTCTCCACACAGTTTTATTTGCAGGGAGAGCTATTTTTTTTTTTCAGACACAACTGGACTGAAGGAGTCAGTGAAACTGTGAAACTCAAATTCCACATAGAGCTGCAGTGATGATTCAGTCTTAGCTTTTTAACTGTCTGTTGTGCTTGGCTGAATTTGAAGAGGAATTGCATTAGTTACAGTCATATGTAGATGCAAAAACAACAGGGATGGAATTTTACTCTGATCTTCAAACTCTCTGGGCATCAGCATTCATGCATTAGTACATTACAGTATTTTCTCTATTTGCCTAAACCTCAGGATTGAAGTGTGGATTTCAGCAGTAGCAACATTTCTTTCCCTCAGCCACCAAGACATTTTCATGTTCTAATGAGCTGTAGAAATTAAAATGAGTGGATAATTTTAATCTTGACACCTGGCAAATGTTGGTGAATTGTTTTTGTGTTTGATTATCTAGAGAAGTGCGGGAGGAGCTCACTGTTTCCCAGACCTTCGAGTTGGAGTATTTAAAGAAATTGTACCTATGGGCATTGATCCAAAGATAGTGTCTTATAAAGAAACTGGTAAGTTTATTTGATGAAAAATAAAGCCTCTTACCCAAGTGAGACATAAGTGAAGGCTAAAGGAATAAAGTACTTTTATCAAAAACATTTCCCTCTGCACAATGGCCAGGACACAGGAAAAACAGATACTGATTTCTTACTTGTAGTCAAAAGCTACTAGTACACGGAATTTGCTAGCCCAGGTTTTAGTTTGCTAAGTGTTTAGCTGCATCAGAAAACTTATTAACTCCCATTTTGTGGGAAACAGTTCAGATGACATCAAGCAATTACCTTGTTGTGGGACAGGGACATACCTTGTGCTTTAGTTAAGGAGTAAGTCTCTGGACACCTGCTAAAGGCAGATGTAAGATGAAACTATGTATGATGGTTAGGAAAGACATTTCTATGCATGAATATATTCGTATTTGTTCTAAGTATTCTGTAGGAGCTTCAGACTGCTCAGAAAATAAGCCGTATAAAGCGCTCCAATGCTCTTGTTGGGCTTACCTTGCAGTAAGAACCAAGCTGTACAAAAAGAGCTTTTTCCCTGGAGTTGCCTTGTGGATCCACTGGGCTCTGGTGTTGTGGATACTGAAAGCTTATTCTTTTTTAGAAAATGCTAGAATCCCAGTGAAGCTTCCAGTTGAGTATATGCACGTTCCTGTGTTGGGGACTGCTGACTTGGCTCTACTCGTTTTGAAGCCAGGTCATTCTACTGCCTTTTGTACTAAAGCAGAGCCAAGTTTTCCACAAGGTCACTGCCACTCTCCTAAAGCAGACTGCATTTGTTTTGTGCTACCTATAGCTGCTTAGTTTGGATTATGCCTGATAAGATATTCCTGGCTATGCAATTGCTATGAGGATGCTTATATAGGTGGTAAGCAGGAGCACAGCAAATGACAATTAACAGAGCAGGTTTTTTTCCACCAAGAGGTTTTATTGGTGTCAAACTGCTACAGCATCTTTTTGTGTTTTTGGGAGAGGATTATTTTTTATCCCCATTGTTTTGTAGTTTGTGGGATATATGTTTGGATATCTCTTTCCTTTTTTTTTCCCTTTTTTCCTCCTATTTTACAGCCTTTTATGGAGATGGTTCCTATTACTTGACCAGGTTGCTTGTAGAGGGGGCTTTAAATAAGGTAAAGGATTTTGCTGGGTGGTTTTTTGTTTTTTTTTTCATTATGCTGGGAGTCTTAAGCCCTGAGCAACCTGAAAGCTGAGAAACTTTATGTAAATTGAAGCTGTACTGAAATTAATACATTCTTATGGAAATTTTCCATTTTTATCAAGAACAATTTAATTTAAAAATTGCATTTCTGTATGCTTCTGCACCTTCAAATGTAATGACAGATGAGCAAAGGGAAGTGAAACATTTTTCACTTTTTCTTTTACGATGGTAAGAGGTGCCAGGAGGATGCAACAAAAGACCACAGAGACAGGCTTCTGCTGGTTCTTTGTCACATGGGACAGTGTTGTTTTCTTTCATTTGCCACTAGGAAGCTGAAGATGGATAAACTTGGCTGACTGAGTTGGGATGAAAAGGCTGTGAACTATCAGCAAAATTTTTTGTTTGGAAATCTGAGGAGCATCTGGATCAGTGAGATCATATGTAACATTGTTTTGTAGTTCTGCTTCTCACTTTTCTTCTCCCTTTCTCCCGACCCTTTTTTTTTTTTGTGTTAAAGGAATCCATTTATCCCCTCAGGAATTTCATAGAGAAGTAGAACAGTATTTGTCTCAGGCCAGTCAAGGACAAAGCGATACCATCTTGCTGGACTGTAGGAACTTCTATGAAAGTAAAATAGTAAGTGTTGTTTGCCTGCTTCTTGCAGTATGTTACAGGTGCTGGGATGAAGCATTTACCATTGTGAGGGTGTAACCTTACTGGAAGAAGAGATGCCATGTTTCAGATTGACTGTAATGTGTACGAAGTTTAGTGGTGAATATTAGACCAAGCCGTAGAGGACTCGCTCACAACTCAGCCTGGAGCCTGCCTGGCCAAGTGCTTGTACAGCTTGGCAGGAAGAACACAAAGTGGTTCATACAACATTAGCAGTCAACGTTTGAAGTAAAAGTAGCATAATTTTTAAGGACGTTTTTCAGCATTTTTTGCCTTGTCCCATATGTGAAAAAGAACAGGGGCATCCTCCTGTCACAACCACCACCCCTGTGCGTTGTGGTTTGTCCTCTCTTGACAGTGCTGTTCTACTTAGCTCAATCTTTTCTGTTTGGATGAGGAGACATGCTGTGTCCAGAATCCTCCTACAATTTTTAACATGTGTTTTAATGCATAAATGCATCTGAGGAACTGCCTAAAACAGCTGCAGTGAGATGAGTGTTCTGGGCCAAGCGTTTGTTACTTCCTCTAGTTTGAAGCACAGTCATACTTCTTGTAATCAGTTGCTTGGCCATCTGTTGTTATTGCAGGGGCAATTCCAGGGCTGTCTGGCTCCAGATATCAGGAAGTTCAGCTATTTTCCCAGCTACATAGATGAAAACCTGGAGCTTTTCAAAGACAAGCGTGTCCTGATGTACTGCACGGGAGGGATTCGTTGTGAAAGAGGCTCTGCTTACCTAAGGAGCAAGGTAAGATGTCGTTCTGAGGGCACAAGTGTTGGGGAGTTAAGACTTCTCTAAAGGCACTTGTCTTTTGTTTTGCTGGTAAATTCTTACTGTGCATGAACTGCCTAATGCACAGGTGGGGAAATAAATGCCTCTAACTCGTGCTTGTGTCATGCTGTCTCTCAAGGATGTGGATAGTTTAATGCAGCTCAGTATAATCGGTGTGGACTAGTGTCAAAGCAGCGATTGCTCTGTGAAAATAATTATATAACCCATTTGTGGTAAGAGGTATTTTTATGTCCACTGTAGGAGTGTTTTAGGAGGGCTTGAGACCATTCTGCAGTGTTTCCACAGACTCTGTCTAGGTTACGCTCTGTGGTCATTACTGCACAGCTTGAGCATCTCAGAGTGATGAAAATCAGGCAGTCAGTGCTTTCCCAGTGTTGTGGAATTAAATCCAGCACATTGCATTGTTCTAATGGTGCTTTCCATCCCACGCTTCTCCTGGATCCTTCCCTCAAGGATCAAGGGAACAGAACACATAAATGTTCTCCAGAGACTTAAACCTTGCTTGGTTTTTCTCTGCTGCATCAATGTGAACCCTGAGAAATTCTGCTTCTGATAGCAGTTAACTACATAATAACAGAACAAGCAGCTGTTCGTGGAGGTTTAAAGCATTTCATCTGTGATGCAGCAAACCTCCCTCAGGTGAGGAGGTTACCAGCTTCTTTTGACTGTAACATTAAGTGCCCAGTCAGGTTCATGTCAACAAGCCAAAGTTGTGGAGCTGCCCAGTAGTCCCTGATGGCACTGCCTAGAGTTGTGGGTGCACATGGTGCCATCTGATGGTCATTGAGAAGCTGCTGCTTTTCACTGACCCCTGGCATTTACAACATTTGCTTTTGGGAACTCTGGCACACCACCACTGCTGCGGTCTCCTTCAGCTTTTCTGCTAATATGCTTTAAACAGGCAGTGTGCAGAGAGGTTTACCAGCTAAAAGGTGGAATTCACAAGTACCTGGAAGAGTTTCCAGATGGATTCTACAGGGGGAAGCTGTTTGTATTTGATGATCGTTACGCCATTTGTTCCAATGAAGATATCATCTCAGGTAGGACTAGATAACGTAAGTGCAGAAGGCTGGGAAGCTATTGCAATCATTTCCGGAGATGCGCAGGATAGGGACAGCCAAACTGGTCTATGTAGTTCTTCCTCATACTTGGTTTGATCTTTTAGTGCTATCACTTTTCATGATGACTTTTCAACTCTATGGCTTTAACACATAAAACAGAAATGAGAGAAAAGAGGGTCACTGAAAAGAGTTCACTAAAAATGGAGCAGTAAAAGGCAGTATTCCTTGCAGAACAGCTGAGCCATCTGTACATATGGAGATATATGTCAAGCACCGCTGCCGTTGTTACCTGCTTGTTGCCCACAGTGCTGATCAGACTGTGGTTGGCCAAATGACCCAAGTTTTAAGTAGTTCTCCTGCTGCCAGCAGTTCTCTGCTCCAGTAATTTCACGGAATATCAACACAGGCTACTAGGCGCTGGGAGAGTAGTGGCACTGTGCTCTACAGCACTTTGTTATTTTCGTGCTTTAAAATTTTCTGTAGCTGGTAGAATTTCAGTGACCTCTAGTAGTTGTTAAGAACATAGCTTGGTCTTCTGTCTGGATTGCTCTTCAGTTACTGCAAATGAAATAATCTGCTACCTCGCTGCCAGTTGCCAAATATACAAATAGATGGAATTTGTCTCTAGCCTTTTTTTTTTTTTTTTTTAAGGAAGCAGTGCTGGTTTTTTTCTCCGATTTAGTAATTTTTCATGCATAACCTCTCATTCCTCTGCTGCAATTAGTGTGTACATCTTGAGGGAGCCTGACTTGGTGTAGAAACAGAACACACTCTGGACACATCACAGCCATCCCTACAGAAGTTTCAAGGGGAAGTGTTGTGGTGCAGCTAAACTGGGCTGTAGCTTTCAGTTAAAGAGTTAAAACCTCTGATGTTATGGAAGGACTCCACAGGACTGCAAATGACACCCTGTCTGAGGAAGCCATTGCTTGTAGAGGGAAGGAAGTTCCATGTCACCCCTTCCCCAGAGGCAACATCTCTGTATACTGGCTTAGTTGCCACCTGCATATCTTTCTTCTTCTCTTGGCGTTAAGAACGTTAAGTATCTTTGAATCTGTCCTTTCGTAACTAGAGGAAGGACTAGTGAGTACTTTCCTCTTTTCCTGAGACAAAACGGTCCTAAGCTTTTTACAGCTAAAACAGAGGTTTAAAAACTAACTAGATTCTAGAAGATCAAGCTAAGCGGGAATTAAAAACCTGGAAGACAATAGATAGCCACTTAAATGAGAGCTGGCAGCCCCCTGGTGCCATGGCAAGCCCTCTGTGAGGAGAACAGCCAGAGCAGTGTGGGTGTTAACTTTTTCTTTTCCTCCTCCCTCCAGCATGCAGATACTGTGGGGCGCTGTGGGACCAGTATAAACTTTGCTCGAGCCAGCACTGCCGGCAGCTTGTCCTGACATGTCCAAGTTGTTGCAACAAAGGTCTTACAGCTTGCTGTCCTGTTTGTCAAGAGAAGGAGCTTAAGGTGACTTCAAGGGCTTCAGGACAGACACTTAAGGAGGAATGTGAATGCACAAGGAGACGGCCAAGGGTACCTACTGAACGTGTCTCACAAAGGATGCTGGACACAGGAAAAGATTAAGCTATTTCACTGGCTGCTCTGACGCGTGCTAATGTGAAGGGCTTCTATAACCAGATCCCTATCTGTTAATCAGTTAGGTTTGGAAATCATGAAAATGTGTTGGCTTGGAAAGTCTTGTTCATATGCTGCCTTTAAACCTAGAGTATACCCTGAAAACCATCCATTACTTGCCTGTAAATTACCAGAGTGCCCAACACGTTACCAGCACTACAGGATTCCTTTCCCTGGGTACAGTCTTGTAGTGTGGCCTTTACCATGGGGATTTTGGAGCAGAGTATCTGCAGTGTGACAGAGCTGCTCACAATTCAAAAGAAACTTAAGGGATATAAGAACAATTCTGTTCTTTCCTTCCTGCATGGAGATCAAGCTGTCTGACCTCTCCAATGATCATGCATTTGCTCCAACAGCTACTAGCAGGGTGTGCAAACAGCAGATTTGGTGTGGGTACATGACTGGATTAGAGCTGAAGATATCTTCCATGTGCATGCCACCTCCTGCATTTCTTACTTTAGAGCAGTGAGAAGCAAGGGGTAGTTACCTGAAGTCGCTGACTTAACTCTTGTGTAAAAATGGCTGAAGGCAGCATAAAGACCCTCTTGTAACTGGAGCAAAGGCCCATAGATAGTCTGCCCAGCAATACTTGTGTGACCTGTAGGATGAACAACAAAAGCCATCCTCATTCCAATGCTCAGTCTCCCTGGGAACTGTTATTTCCTTCAGCTTGTCAGTATATGAAATATCCAGGGCTCAGCTCTGCTTGCACTGAAAAAAACCTGACAGCTTGAAGCGTTTTGAAACAAGCACACAAAAAGGGAAGCACAGAGACTGTCAAAATACCGGCATTATGGCACTGGAAGTGATGCATGTGTGGATAAATGTCAGCAACAGCTATAAGGAGATTGCAAGATCCTTTATCCAGGTTAAATAATTCAAGATCTGGGGAGCATTTGTGCTTTTTAAACATGGGTTGAGTTTTTTAAAAGCTGCGAGGTATTTATGGAATTTCCAGCATCTGTTAGTGGAGAAATTGTCTTTGAATTTGAAGGAACCTACAGCAGATGAGCTCAAAATACTTTCCCACATGCTGCTTTGTGTGCCTAATGCTGTACAATGTACAGAAAGGATTTATTAATAGTGTAGATGTGTCTTGACTGAAAAATGTCTTTGAAGCAACTGTCATTCTGGGAACTAAACAGCAGTTAGTCACTGGGGCATTTTTAACAGGCAACTGCTTTTAAAAGCAAGAAACAGTTCACAATTCTTCAGTTGCTTAATAACAGTTAGGGCTATGTTATTTTCATACAGATTGTAACTTTATCCCACGGTGCTATTAATTCAGCAAGGCCTCAAGTTGGCTTGACTAGCAACTTAAATACATGGACATTGGTTCCATTAAAGCCATGGCATTTCTTCTTGCTTCCAGTATTGCCACTGTGAAATAATGATTTGGCAACTGTCTTTTTGACAATTCCATTAATGAGGCTAAACTTTGAATCTTATGAATATTTCCTTTGAGAACCTTTCTAGGATAGAGTTTAATAGTAAATCTGGAAATTCCCAGCAGTAGACACCTTCAGCAGAAGTCTAAGCAGGACCAATGTTTCTCTGACATCTTGCCTCCCAATCGTTGCTGGCTGGTTAACCTCTGGGGTTTTGAGGACTTGGAGTATTTGTGGAGAAGCATGCAAGCTGTACTTGCAGGTCTGGTCTAGAGCACTGACGGGGAGTGTTCCAGCTTGCCGTGGTATGCTCTTCTGGTGTTAGTTTAAAAAGAAACACAGTTTTGTAATTCAGTCTGTCAGCAGATCTGGAACACTGTAATCAGTTTGTAAGGCTGTTTCAATATCACCAGTACAGAATGGCAACAATGAGATTTTATATGTAGACTTTTGAAATATCCGTGATGATAACTAACCTTTAGTGCTTCCATTAGAATTTTTTTAAGTACTGCACAAATACACTTCCCCTGTTGTGTTGGAGGTGCTTAATTCTGCCGAGGTTAAATGCTGAAGCCTAGCTAGTCTGCCACATGGTAGACCCTGCTACAAGGTACAATTCCCCTGAGTGCTCCTGGCAGCTGGAGATTCTACCTCAAGGGCAGAGGGGAGGCATGAGGCCTCTTCTGGTCCTTGCTGCCCTAAGGCAAGGAAGGAGAAGGGTTTGAGATGTGCAGATAGAGTCCCATAAAGTCATGTTCCCTCTGCTGCAGAGAGCAGAGAGAGGGTAAGAGACATCCGTAGCCTCCTGCTTGCAAGTTAAGCCCATAAGCAGCTCTGTATCCTGTTTTCTAGATTAGTTTTGTTGGATTAATACAAATAAGGACTTGCCATGTGAAATGCTTTGTGGTAGGATCCAGGCATCTCAGTGGTAATGCCTGAGAGAAAGCACATTAGCTCCAGGAGAGGGAAGACTTTTCAGCAGGACTGGCTGTTGACTGGCAGATTGCTGCAGTCACCAAATGGCTTTTTTTCCCTTTTTTCCTGGAGAGCTGCTGGGACAAATGGTGATGCATTTGCTCCTAAATACTACCATTTTGTAGCTCCCTTGCTGCACAGCTTAATGCCTTTCACCACAAGGCCTGATGCCTCAGCACTGTCTGTCTCTGCTGCACAGTGCTCAGCTGTCGGATGCAAATTGCAGCAAAGCAGCTCTGTGAAGATCAGCTGAGAAACCTAGAATGATCCTGCCAGCTTTTTATACCTTTGGGCTGCATGGACGCTGCTAAAGTGAAACACAGGGCAAAGTTCTTGCCTTTTTTTTTTTTTTATATTCTTTCCTTTTTTAAGGGCTGGATTTTATTTTTCATGTAGGAAAAGATGCTGTAGTAGTAGTGGTAGTGCTCCCTGTTCTGCAGATGCATCTCCTTGCATGTCTGGGTTTCTTAGCACCATCAGGATTTTCCAGGATAAGATGCATTTATGTTCTTCTGAAGCTCAGCCTGTACCATGCAAATTTGAGTGGATGGCTCAGCTGAAAACTGTGTGGTTCTGATTTGATGATTTAGTTGGCCATTTTGAAGTCTTTGCAGCGCACATGGAAGAAAGTGGCTGTCTGCCAGTTTCTTCATTTTAGTATGTTTTCAAGTGTTTTTCTTCTGTAGTCTCTTCATTTTCTGATACAGAACTTGCACAGTGGGGAAAAGAAGCTGTACTGAAGCATTTTATATGACACCACTGTCATATTCATTAAGATTTGAAGAGCAACGGGTGTGTTTCCCACATTGCTGAATAGTGTTTCTCTGCTTTGCTGGTCAGAGCTAAACCGTTGGTGGTGTTTACACACAAGCTCTGAAGAAGTCTGTGAGACTTCTGCCAGAACATGTGTAAAAGGCTGAAAAACTTCACTCTTAACAGACGTTTAAAGGCAGATTTCTGTCAAGAGAGAACATTTTCTGGGACATGTCATCTGAGCAAGATTCAGGCTTCAGCACAGCAGCACTTCTTCCAGGAAACTCTTCCTAGCAAGAAGGATCCCACCTACATTAACAGCGTGAGTTTTGGATGTGATAGTGCTGGGTCCAGTCCACTGCATGTCTGAGAGCTACACAGGCCTGTGGGGAATTCTTCCCAGGCTGGATGATGGGTGTAGACTGACAAAAAGCTGTCAGACCAAATGCCGTGCAAGTTCAGAGTTCCGGTATTTCACTTCACAGCCTTTCTAGGGCACAACATTTATTCTTGCATTTATGTGGACATAAGGGACAGCAGTAAAAAGAAACAATTCCTAGCAGAACAGAATTTAATTAGTGGATATGGTCATCTAGACAAAACAGCGAAGAGAGAATTTGACTTGTTTCCAGTGAATTATTGGGACAAACGCTTTTAGCATAAGGAAACTGAAAGGAGCGGGAATTAAAAGAGAAGGCTCTCATTTGCTGATTAGTTTGGCCATCTCTGTGGGGTTAGAATTTGCATCACATCTCTAAAAGTAACTGTCTTCCTTAGATGTGCATTGAAGGATATTGACCCGTCCTAAACCACTTGATTTTTGAGACTTTGTTTTATAATTGGTGGCCTTAAGTTCCATTTAATGCTGGGGGTGGAGATCAGGTTTTTTTTCTAAGAAATGCAGGGATGCATTTAAAACAGCATCTCCAATTAAATGATTCAGCAAATGTCGGTGAAAAATGGTAGTTCACAATTCTTGAAATCAGCCATGTTTTCCAGATGGTAGAAGTGCTTGTTAAACAGTTGCTCCTCTATAGTTACTTCAGATCAACTTGGAAAAAAATAAAGTATTTTTTTAATACTTCTGTAATTTGTGTGAAACAATTGTATCTTTCACTCATGCATACCACATCCTAACTTTATGAAACACCGTGCAGGAAGTTTATATAAAATTAAGTCCCAGGTTAATTAAAGTCACTTTTACACTGGGATGTGCTCTAAACTGAGATTGCATAAAACTGACAGGTTGTTATTGGCTTGAATAGTTTCCAACTCTACAGAAAACATCACCAGTCCTACTGGATAAAATCTTCATAAAAACTATAGCCACTAGTTAATTTAAACTGTTAGTGCATAAAACAGAACCGAGGCACCACAAATACTCTGTCAAGGCACTTATTGCCTTTAGATTTCCACAGTGTAGCACAGATCACCGGGAATGACCTCCATAGCCAGGAACTACACTCCAGTTCTGCACTTGGGAAAAATAGGCCCATTCAACTCTGCAAGTCTTCTCTTCCTCACTGAAAAAGAAAAGAAAGAGGAGTCAGTCATGGCAATGGGAAAATGTGGATGGCAGGCTTGGCTTAACTGCTGTGGAAAGTGGCTGAGAGAGGTACTTTCTGACAGGAAAGAAACAGGATATTCAGCTTCTGAATTCCTGCTTTAAGCAGCAGGCGCAGCCTTGCATAGTTTAAAATCAAGGAGGGTAAGTTGAGGTTTCTCTCCCTACGAGTTTTTAAGTTCAGAAGCTACTTTCAGCCTTACCTCCCTTATTCTACAGTCAGTTGTATTTCGCACAGTTTGTCTATGTAACTGGACTTTGGCCAATGCATCAGCTGATGCTAACTGATGTAGAAACAGCAGGAGATGGATACCACAGTTTTTCCTTTGCTAGTTTTTCTCAACTGCCTTCTTAAAAATTAAAAAGAAAAAAAAAAGAAAAAAAAAATCTCATTTCTTATCCTAAGCCTCTAGGCTGCAGTCCTCTGATCATGGTTAACACGGTCATGACAGTCTCATATCTAGTCTTAAAGCTGATTCACACCTCTGACACTCAAAACTTTTTAAGAAATGTGTGCAAAGAAAAACAAAAAAAAAATTATAAAGAGGATGCAGAAGTTAGCTCATGAGGATGAATGTAAAAGCCTTCATACGTGGTTCATACAGAGCATCTTAGAGAACAGAGGCTATGGGACCGAAACCATGTTCTGGTAGCATCAGCTGATGATAAGCAAGAGTTCTGGAGTGGAGCACAAGGAGAGAGCTATTGCTGACAGGGAGGAAAATAAAGTTTTTCTGTACTTATACATTGTCCAGGTGTAGAGCTGAGATGCTATTGCCAGAGACCATCAGACCGATGAATATGAGCTGCAAACAAGAACCAAATCAGGCAAAAAATACAGTTCTTAATGGTCAAAGAGGCAAAAAGCACAATTGTTAACATGGCAGGCAAGTTGTAAATTCATCTCCTTAACAGCAGGAACAATTAAAATAGTAGATTGAAATCTTTCAGCTGATTACTTTGAATGGCAGGTGCTGCAGAGCCATTCAAAATCTTGCTCTGTTCCAAAGGATAGGAAATAGCAAGCCTTTCCCAGTGTAGCTCTCTAGTGACCAGGAATTCAGCCACAGGCAGGATAAATACACAGTGAACTGTAAGACTGAGTGTTTTGTGTGATCCCTGAAGAACTGGCACATACCTCTGCTTGGCTGTGCTTCCTAGGAGCACAGGACTGGCTGACACAAGGTTTATTTTTATTATTTGCGTTTAAAACAGCACATATTTATCATCTGCCCCAATATGACCGCCATCAAGTACAGCGTGATTGGATCTCCAGAGCTCCACAGCAGCCTGTAGCCAAGCAATGGAAAGCCTCTGCCACAACCTTTGGCTGAAATGGCAGTCTGCAGACTTGCCCACATTTTGCTTCACAAGCACTTCTGATCACTCCGTTGAGAGTATAAAGATAACTCAAAGCCACGTGGCTTCCCACGTCTCCCTAGAAACAGTTCCAGCTTGTTTTACTGAAGGGGATGGGCCAAATCCTACTGCTGTCCAAGTTCAACTCTACTACTTTTCATCTCCTTGTTAAAGTGGGAATGAAGCTGGAGAAAGACAAGCAGTTGGCAGGAATCACAAGCGCTAGCAGCTCATAACCAATGTGCCATATGCCGTAGCACAAGCTGTACTGAACCACATCAGCAGCTCTCGCTCCTTTCCAACAACACCCACTGTCACTGCAAAAAATGCTGCCTCTTCTCAGAGTTTGAGCTGCCCAGTGTCTCCAAGTTTGGAGCACAACCCACTGCCTGGCCGACAGCAGCTGCATTGAAGAACCAGTTGGTGAAGGCTGCCTTCCTCCTTGAGGGGCAAAGCATCATCAGGCCCTTCAAGAGGTAGATTCTAATTCACACGCATCTACTCGATCTTTCATATGAGCAGTTCTGCCCTAATCCCACAAGAAATTGCCCACAGGACCCTCCCATACTTCCTGGCCAGCCTGACTCACCTAGGTCGTTGTTATTCATCATAGCGTTGGAGGCACGAAGCCGGGGACCTTGCTGAGTGAAATGGTACCCAAACTTCAGTAGGGAGGTGTTTTTTTCCAACATATTTGCGATTTCCATTTCTACTTTGTTGCCCAAGGGCTGGCTCTTTTGAAAATAGAAAACAGAAAATCAAGCTGGTCAAGTCAGAGGGTGATACAGAGTGAGCACTTAGATCTGTCATGTCCACCTCGTCCCTCCTTCTCTGGACCTGCTGGTTCATTTGACAGCTCTGACTTGGAGCTGGTAAAACAAACCACTGGCCTGTTTCTGTTACAAGTGAGTGGCTCCAACTCCTCCAGCAGACATTCTCACAAGTTTGTTTGCCCAAAGACTTTATTTCTTGGACAGATTAACAGCTAAGAGACATATGGAGAAACAAGGCTTCTGAACTCCCAGTCACCTGACCCTGAGCTCCCCATAGCTCAGCTGCTTCAACCTCTGGGTTTCTCAGGGAGCTAAACTTGCCACAGCATCTGCACACTCTACAGGTCTCCTTCTCTTTCCATTGCATTTAAGGAAAAATTTCAGTTTTACTAAATAGACATTATTTAAGCCTCTGCGAGAGCTCACTGCAAGGCATGATATTGGGCAGGCACATCACTGTTCTCCAGGGCAGCACCAGGAGCATGGGAAGCTGCTGGCACCGCTGCAGCCTTTGTTAAATACTGTGGGTAGTAGCAGATACCACCCAGGAACTGCAGTAGAAACAGGGGGCTAAGAGCTGCCAGCCTCCACCCTGACCACCCACTCAGTTCCCCACAGCCAGGGCATGTTCCCTTGCCCAGAGCTGTCACTCGCTTTACCTGGTTGTCGATGCGCAGCTCTACCAGCGATGTGTTGCCCTGGAGCGCCTCGACAATAGCCAGGATCCCTGACCCAGAAATGAAGTTTGATTCCACATTCAGGCTCTTCAGCGTGTTATTGACCTTCAGCATTTCTGCCAGGGCCTGTGGGCAGAGGTGGGCAGGAAGAACTGGCAGTCAGACAGGCAGGGGCAGAGCACCCCAGGGCAGCAGGGGTTCAGCTTCCCTCGCCTCCAAGAGGGCTCCAGGAGGGTTCTGCGTGCTGAGCAGTTTCACTGCCACCAGATGGAATTGCTCTGTGCAGAGTGAAGGGGCTTCCCCACTGCTGCAGGGAGATTCTTGAACATGAGCATGCTGGAGGCCACAGCAAAACCTCATACAGACAAACCCTTAGGGCTACGCAAAAGGTGACAGTCCCCGCCAGCAGCTGCCCTGTGACAGCCTCATTTTGTCCCTCTTCTGAAGTCAGCATGGTGACGACAGGGACGCTAGCCAGCACTGCCCTGCCTCCGTTCTCATTGGGTCCCTGCCTGCACTGCATAGGGTTGAGATGCTCCCCATTATAGCAGGCAGAGAGAGAAGCATCTGTCTTGAACAAGGGGTTCTCCACATCCAAGGTGCCCTCCCAAGTGGCAGCACAACCATATTAATGACTTTTGCTTCCCTCAGTGGGTAAGACCAGAAGTGGGCTGGAACACTCCCAACCCCCCTGACCTGATCAGATGATCTCATTTCGTACAAACCGTATGGGAAGATTCTTCTGTGTCACAAAAGAAAAGGAACAGAAGGTGATGCCCAAGTGGCAGGGCTGACCTGCACCCACAGCACTTGGCCCCACAGCTCCCCTAGCCCTGCACAATGCCCCTTGAGCCCTCGGATAGCACCACTGCTGCCTGCACAGGCTTCCTCCTCAGTCCAGAGTGCCTGAAATAATGTGAGGGCAGTGCTCACCCTCCAAAAAGGTTTTTTTCTAACTGGAAACTGGTGTGCACAAGTGTGTGTGGAGGTAGGTAGGGGTGACCTGGGTGAACAAGAGCAAAAATTAGCTGCCACGGTGCTGGAGAAGTATGCAAAGATGCAGCCTGGAAGGTAGCATGAGGGCCAGGCAGAACGCTCGGCACCTCTCTGCATGCCCCCTGATATTTAGGATCATGCACAGCAGCTAGAAAGACCCATTATCACCTACAGAGGCCACACAGAAGAGTCCTCCTTTTCCATGCATCTGCACAAAGGAATATATGAAAGAGAGCTGGAGCAGACGTGTGCAAGGGGAGGAAGAGGTGTGCACACAGCAGCACACACCTTTGTACCAACAGAAAGAAACCTCCAGAGAGACACAGAGAGAGAGAGAGAAATTGCTTTTAGAAAATGCCACTAGGGAGTCAGTTCTTGTCTTGTTCCTCTTTTCTAGGAGATCCCTGAGGACAAATATGAGACTGAATAGGATTAAAGGATTGCACCCTGAAGTCTCTGTAGCTGAAAAATGAAGTGAAGGAACCAATGCCTGTCAGTTGCTGACTTTCACTAGAGCTCCTGAAACTGAAGAACCTGCACCAAATGCCAGAGGTGTGGAATGTGCCAAACATGACATAAGGTGCAGAACCAGTCAGTCAGTCAGTAATGCCGAGAACACTTTGCCTGAGAACAGCTCCTGTCACAACATTAAGATGATGAGCCCACAATACTTACAAAAGCAACAGGATCGTTGCTCCGTGTCCCAACTATACTGAACTTCTTCACATACGTGTTGTTCTTGAGCGCTTCCGCAAAAGCCTTTAAAGTTGGGATGGGAATATTCTGTGAAAAGAAATGCAGACAGCACGTGTTAGGCCATCATCTATATGAAGGAATATGCAATACATTTAAAAGATACTTCTAATTTCTCATCAAGGTCAAATCACCAAATGCACTGGAGTAATTCAGGAAGGGGTTGATAAATGTTTTAACAAGTTCTCTTGCTATAAGCAGCGCGGTCTGAGGAGCATGGCAATGCCTTCATCCTATGTCATACTCTGCTAAAAGCTCACTGCCTTGATTTGAAGCCACATCTCTGCTGTTTGATTTAATTGCCCAGAAACTCAGCTGTGTAGGAATGCAGGTATTGTGGGGAGGTAACCAAGGTCTATGAGCCCACAGAGTACTGCTCCTGTGCTTCCTAGTACAGTGACAGCACTGAGTAACATTCATGTCTTTTTCAGAAAATTTGCACCTACAGGGCCTGATCTAGAAAGGTCTGAAAGGATCTCCTTGTAACACAAATCAGACACCTCTGACTGCTTTATACAGCATCTTTCAGGCTAACATTTGCCGCACTAGGTCTCAGCAGAGAAAAAAAATCCATGCTGCTTGTTCTGAGCTCCTTCAAAATGAGTATTTTTCACTTATCAAGCACTTTAGATACCCTATTCAAATGCACAAATTTTCACCTAACATTGTAAGTGTCTTTAATGTCTTTAATGTGAACGTGGAGTTAACTATGTTCTTGCTGTTTGGCTATGTCATCAACAGGCCCCATGAAACAGAAACTATATTTTTTAGTATGTGTATGTGTCCCAAAGGCAACATAAGAAGTGGTGCTATGTTCTGATCTGCTTTCTGTGAGAAATAAAATAGCTCCACAGAAGATAATATACATAAACAGCCCCTCTACCAAATATGCCTGACTGAATCATCAAAGAAACCTAGAATGCCTTTAACCAGACAGCCTGGAGAAGGGGGCCTCCCCAAACTACCCTCAACACAGCTCCATTCTTCCAGGCATTTAGAGGAGTCCTTTTGCTACCAACCCCATGCCTTTGTCCCAGATAACAATCCCTGTTGCCCACAGTGGGGATGGGAAGCACTGGTGTTTCTTGTAGGGCTACACTCAGTGTTACTGTACTGCTCTGTGCAGCAAAACAGGCTTGGTCTCTGCCTTCTGTGTATCAGATGTTCCAGCCTGTTATTAAGAGAGGAGGATAGAAAGGAGCAAATACCATAATATTGTTAAGGTTGACTTCCTCAAGATCAGGATCATTGCTTTGTATTCGTTTCAGAGTTTCCTCCACATCTGTCGAGTTTGGTTCCTCATCAGGAACTGGTTTGTACTGTGTGGGCTTAATCACACCTGCAAGTGAAAAGCAACACATATGAAACCAAAAGCACCCTGAGCACCAGTATCTTTTCTTTGGATATGTTTCTCCTCTTCCAGAAGCAGAGATGGAAGCGTGGGAGAGGGAAGAATGACCTGACAATGAGACACGAGATGAGAGGCCCCTCCAGTGCAGGGAACCAGCACAGGACAGCCAGAACCTGCTGCTATGTGCTTTCAAGGTCCAAATCTGGGTGACAGAAGACACACCACTTCCATGGGGCTGTTCCCTGGGCTGCGCTAGTTCCCAAACAGCACCAAGGAAGTGGCTGAGATCATGCTGGCTCTCACAAGACAAGGACGCACCAGAGGTGGCCCCAGCAATCACAGGCTGCTCTGACATTCATGGCTCTAACCTTCAGCCTAAAAGTAATTTCCACTTTGCCTCTGCTAGCAGCTTCAAAGCCAAATACTGAAGCCTGCTAACACTCTAAATCACTTACTGTTAAGTCCTTCTTTGTTCACGATGGTGCTGCTCCCCAATGCCTCATAGTACTGCTGGTTACTCATCAAGGTGTGCATGCCAAGGATGGCTATGGAAAAAGAAAAGGAGAACATGACTTATTGTAGGCTCCAAAGCCAGGAAAAGACACACAGATGCAGCCTGGGATGGGAGTCTGGAGCGTACTACCTTTCCCTGCACAAGCTTGGAACAACGTGGGACGAAGCCCTCCGGCTGTCATAAATACACAACAGGGCTCAAATGTGCTCACTTGCTTATTCCAATATAGCATGATTCATAGGAGAAGAGGAACATCATCTCGTGGACAACAAACAGACAAACAGTCAAGGCTTCCCAGTAGCCTAGCTGACTTCGTAACACAAAAAAAATAGTGTGGAGAAGACAGTACAACACTCAAAAAAATGTGATTGGTAGGCTTTAATCCAAGGGGCCCAGTCCAGCAGGAGCCTGCACATTCTTGTCGCACTTGCTTATCCAGGCATGTGCCACACACTACACCAGTCCAGTTTGTGAAATGGGCTGTGCCCCACACAGAGCCAGACTGATGCCAAGGCAGCAACATATGAGGTGACTGTCACCTGAAGCGTGGCAACACACATCATGTTTTCATCCAAAAACAAGCCTGGAGTCATGGTGTTAATCGTTATACGCTTGGAATTTGACACTGTGGGAAGGTAAAGCTCTGCTGGCTTGGTTGAATTGTAGAGAGTGATGGTGTGAACAAAACTCAAACACTGTAATAACCCAAAAGCCTGCTACTCACAGAAAGATTGAGTTTGGAAGTAAACCGACTTTTTAATCAACATTTTTTTTTTTAATAGCTATATGACTTTCTAAAGAAAAATGCAGACACATGAAACAAACACATCTTGAACAAATCTTGACCTCCAGACAGACACAGTGGTCAAAATAATAAATTTCTGCCTAAAATTCAAGTATGTCACCACAAAGGTACTTTGCTTTTCCCATGAGCTGCTCCTCTTAGGCTTGGTTGGCACTAGTTTGTCACCATTTTCTCATTGCTTTGGCCAAGAAGTGCTGGAAGTTGCAGGACAAGGCTATCCTTGAAGCCCAATACACGAACAGCAGCTGTTATGGTGACAGCTCATTGTGACTCTAGGTCTGGGTTGCACAGGCAGGACACCCTGCAGGACTTCCCCATGGCCACAGCACATCCCCACAGGGCCAAGCAGTCTCCATTTGAAAGTCTGAGTGAGGCAGGGCACTTTGAGTTTGCTTGTTTGTATTTTAGCTGGCCCTTTTCTCTGTTGTGTTCCCACAGATGAAATTTTCAGGGGTGCAACACAGCTTGGAAAAGTAACTTGCAGGCTCAGCATCTTGGGGACATGCATACCCCCCAAAACACAGCTTATCTGGGCAATGAAATCTCTCCATCAGCCAGGAGCGTGAGTATCTGGACTGCAGAGAGAGGCAGGGACATGCTGTTATGATGACACAGGGGCTTTGAGGGCTAGAGTTTGTGCTGGTAAACAAGAGGGAACTGCTGTTTCCAAGTCTGGTGCTTACTGTGTATTCTCCAAAGGAACTCAAGCAGAATGAAGGCATCCCATTTCTGTCTCTCTCAGCCAACCAAAGGCAAGGGAGCCCTTCCAGGGCTACTTGGGAGCCACCTTCCTGGCCTTGCCAAGGAAGGGATCCAATACATCACAGCTGATGATGACCCCTGCTAAACAGGCAGGAGCAAGGCTGTCACTGTCAATATTGAGATTTCAGGACAGCTTGTATCGCATCAGTACTTCTGCTGCCACTTCAAGTGTATTCTCCCAGCAATTGTAGAACAAGCTGCCCTGAACAGCATTTCCCTGGCAAACTAATTGCTGCACAGACACGGAGAAAGGCAGATTTTGTAAGATGAGGCTTTATAGGACACTAGGATAATAGCAAAAAAGCAAAATCCAGAGATGCAGTACTTGGCCAGGGTGCATATGTTGAAAGCCTTAATGCAGAAACACATTTCTAAGCTGAAATACAGTATTATTATGTAGAATATTTCTAGTTGGTGTACTTATTCTGCAGACTTTCTTACGGACTTCTGGAAAGGAGGATACTTCTAGGGAGTATGGAAGTCTGAAAGATACAAAACTGGAAGAAGAAAGAAGCCAATATCCTTGAAATGTTCATTGACTGCGAGAGCAGAAGGGCACATGTGAGCTCCGTAAAACACCATGGGGTGTCCGTATGCTCCTTTGGCCAAGGCATGTCCTATCCCAGTCACAGAGCTAAGTCATGCTATGGGCTTCAGCAAGAGACCAATATTGTCATTTGAATGACTTTCACAAGAAAGGCATAGCTTTAAAAATGTGTTGAAAAAGCTCTTCAACAAACAGCAGCCCTTAGTGTCCAACGAAAAACTTCTCCATCCTGACAGCTCCTTTAATAGGTCTCACAAGAAATTCACATTCTCTCTGCGTCAGCTTGACTGTTTCCTAAGGTTTAGTTTGAAGAAAGCTTTGCTCTTGAAGGTACAGTCAGTGGCAGAGACAGAAGATACCAAACAGCACACACTGTTCCCTTGATAAATCCTTCTTCTCCCTCCTCAGCTTTGGTCCATGCTCCTGATTAAATCACATGGGCCGAGAGTGACTCTTTTTAACAAAGAAATAATTTCTGTCAGAACTGAGAGCACTCAGATAAACAGCAAAAATTACAATAGTTCCTTTCCCAAAAAAGAGCAAATAATAAAAAAAAAACCCTAGTAGCTGAACTACTTGAACTCACAATTATTGTGAAACTATTTTACCAGCAATATCACAGAGCTCTGCATCAGAGGCATTAGCAAGGGCTTCCTCCAGTTCCGGCTCCAGAGTCACACTTTCCAAAACAGGATCCATTGGCTTCTGCTTGGGGATCCAAGCTTTTCCTATAAATGCAAAGTGAGGTCACTCTCAGTATGGTTATAGCACCTATTTCACAGCTAGCTGTGCAGACACATTTCCATGGCGTGAGATTAGAACAGCGGAAAGGACAGAAGGGGCACAAGCACCTAGAGAAAAGAGGATACACTGAATCCCTTCCCAGCTTGTTCGGAGTCCTGCTGTGATGTAGGCCAGGAAGCACCTGCAGACACCTCCAGCTGTGGAGCTGGGCCCTTTCACCAGCACAGCAGGCTGCATCTACAGAAGCCCCACAGTACTTTTGTACAGGATCGTGGCTGTTCACAGCATAGCACCCAAATCCACACACAGCAAGGCCCTACAGGACTTCACTTCTTTGAAGGCTGCACAAAAGGGGTGAAGGTTTGCCAGGTCTCACATGGACAAAGAGAGGCCAGTGGCCC
>VZRE01005786.1:27192-41634 GCA_013396775.1 Cephalopterus ornatus | reverse complement strand
GAGAGGCCAGTGGCCCAGACCCAACACTGTACAGGATCAGTCCTGCCACCGAGACAGTTCCTGCTGCCAACTCCAAACGCGTGTTGGCAGGGCAGATGGCACATTAGCCAAAAGAGGGTGGAAAGGAGGTGGTGGAGGGGTCTGGCAGCAGGCAGAGATAGCAGTTCAGTGAACATACAGGATGCAAGGAGGAGCTGGCTTGGGGCAGCTGGTTTAGCTCAACCTTGCTGCAAAGGGCATGCCAGGGGGAGACCTCTGTGCTTTATCTCCCAGGACTGCAAAAGGCCAAGGAACAGACCTTTTCCCTACAATTCAAAGGTGCAAATCAACAGGTCCAGCTGGTAATGCAAAGTTGCCATCTCAGCTGCTTGCTCATGGGCTTTTCCTAAACGAGGTGCCAAGAAGGCCAAGAGGCTGTGTGGTGAGTGGTGCAGCTCCAGCCCAGCTCTGAATACAGTGGACTCCCTGGCACTCCCCCATCCCATTGCCCATGGTGATCATTGGGCAAACCACAACCCTTTCTCTGCTGGAGCAGGCTGCATCCCAGGCATGGGGCAGTGGGCAGGGTTGGTGGCACTGCATGGCTGCCCCCAGCTCCAAAGCGCACAGGGGAGCAGATCTCCTCACAGAGGTGGAATGGGTCAGGTCTGAGACTGCCCAAAAGAGAAGAGAGAGGCTTGTGGTGTTTTAACACACCACAGTAAAGAGCAGCCAGTGCTGCTGAGTAGAAGGAGGAGGGCTCTTCAAGCATTTTGGAGCAGTCCCCTCCTCTAAAATAGTACAGGATCACTGCAGAGATAGCAAGTGCAAAATGCTTGGCCTGGCACGCCAGCGAGGACTATTTTTGTCCCCTCTCTGAAACCAGAGTCAGCAGCACCAAAGGGGAGAAAAAAAGATCCTGCTGTTCAGGCAAGTGCAGAAACAGGAGGGGCTAAATTTAGCCTCAAGGAAGAAGCAACTGCACCTCGGGCTCCCCGGTACGAAATGGCGGCTGCCATAAACAGCCTTTTGCACAACAGCTCATCTCCTGCCTGTGCACTGCTGCCCTGACAGAGCGGGCAGGAATCTGCCTCCTGGGACACAGCTGCTCTCACAAAAATAGGCAGAGCATCATGGGTGTCTGCAGAGCCCAGGCACCCAGCACTTCTGGGTACTCAGCAGCAAAATGTCTGCTTCTGGCTTGGTGTGAAGATCTGGAATCCCTGTCCCACCAGATGCATGGCTTGAGAGACTGTACATACTGTCTGATCTGTGCAACATCAGCAGGGAACGGGAGAAACAGGGCAAATTTAATTCTGCTGTCACGTAATAACTCCTTTCTTCACCTCAGTGTCAACAAAATTTCTGTGGTTTAATTCTAAGTTAATTTTAATTAACTAATAGTTAATTTCTAACTTTTAGAAAGTTTTGTATCTCAGCCATGCTTTGTTGTTACAAGATTGAACTTTAAATTAAATGGTGAATGTAAACACAGTGTTTTACCCCATAATGCAGCATGTACCAACAGCCCAGCTCTTACCCTGTCCAGCAGCACAGCCAGGGAGAGCACTCCCCATGGACAAACTAGTAAATCACCCTCCAAATGTGGTGATTTATTTACAGCTCTGGCACAGCTGTGAATATGTAATTTACCATCTCTGGCTCACAGTCAAGGTAAGTAGTGTCTTCTCTCAACAGCGTGTTACAAGTGAAAATATGTTTAATGCATTTGAGATCACATCAAGCTGAAGTATAAGGAGTTCAGACCAGAAGCTGAAGACTCGAGATGTCTGAAATACCTCTGTCCCCTGCACAGCACTGCTTCTACCTGCTGGGCTAGGGCATGTCTGAAATTACTAAATTGGTCTTCCTGATTTCACTCAATTTACTCTTTTAATTTATTTTTCTCAAGGAGTACTCTTTTTTCTTTTTTCCTTTTTATTTTTTTCAGTCTAAAAATACCACCTCAGGTTTTATTAAATGAACAGATTTACCACAAGTTCTTTCTAAGAGAGCCATGAGATACCTTTGAGAAAGACCTCAGTTGGAAAACCTCCTCAATATGCCCACATTTTCATGCACTTCTTTTTTGACACAGGGCAACCATTAATGTGAGCAGTGTCCAACCAGATCATCTGCTGCAGGGGGACCATGGTACAGAGGGAGACACAACAGCAGAAGAGAGATGCTGAGAAGCTTCTCAAACCCAGTGGCAAGGACTGACCAGCCCATGTCCCATGTCAGACTCCTAATGGGAACAGGAAAGTTATTTGCATAATGGGCCATGTACGAGGAGAAGAAGAAAAGATGCCAGAAGCATAGGAAAGAGAAGAGGCGGCCTTGCTCACAGGCCTCAGGGCCACGCAGGAGGGCAGCTGCTGCTGTAGGGTACGGTGCAGGAAGACACAAACATGTGACCTGCAGAAAACTGGGAAATAATGCTGCAGTTGTCAAGAGGTGTTGGAGATTAGAAGGGAACTGTTGGAACTCATCATAGCTGTGGAGTTTCTGTATGATGAGAAGCTCAGAGTGTTGGGATGGAGTTTGAAAGGAAATAGTGCAACATGGAGCACAGCATGCAGAGCTCACAGAAGGATGGGGCAGAGGAGGAGACAGAAGATGAGAGGATAGAAGACAACGTCTTCTCCAGAGCCTGACACAGCTGCAGTGGCATGGGGACAGAATGAGGCTGCACAGTGGTACAGCCTCTGTCCAGTACTTAACAATATATCAGGTAGTAGTACCCAAATCAGCAAGCACAGGGACCTCTTGAGCACACCCCAGTTTATCAGGGGTTAGACAGCAGAGAGAGCAGATTCACCACCTCAGCAGTGTCAAAATAAAGTTTTAGCAATGCAGGTTAGACACAACCCTTCTCCTGTGCAGCCACTGTGCCTTCATCATGATGCACACAGACTGGGGCAAAGGATGACCATACCTCTCTTTTCACCCGTGAAAGGAACCAAGTCTTCTCTGTCTTTAATGTCCTTTGCCTGCTTTTCTAGGTGGGCCATGAGTTCCTCCCTTTTGAATGGGCCAGTTGGTGGCTTTTGCGTCTGATCCCGCTGCCGGAGCCCTGCTGGCAGCAATGCATTCTAGACATGGAGGGGAGAAACACAGGTTATCTCTGCAGGCCACCATCCCCATCCATTCAAACACTCTCCCTTCTCAACTTCCCTCATTGCACCACTGTTCTTCCACATTGCTGAATAATTTGCTTCTCCTTGTGTAAAAGGTTATGTTCATCCAGCCCCACTAATTCCCACATCATCCAAGACATGTGACCCTCCTTCCCTGCTGCAGTTTCAAATGCTGCCAAGTGGATGTTCTCTGCAACTGCAGCTCTAGCCCTTTCTTCTGGAGGCTCTCAGCCATCTTCTCCCCACTGTATGAGTCTGTTCAAGTGCCCATACACACCATGTGTCCCAACAAGAATCAGTTCAGTGAAATCTCATGGTCTCTCACAGAGCAGACCAGATAGTCATGGTGGTCCCTTCTGCCCTTCATGATCCCTCACAAAACTGCAGACAGGGTCTCACAGAGAAGGTCACTCTTTGCAGAACAAGACCTCTGTGAATCTCAGCCCGTTTTCAAACTGCCTCCTTGTTATTCAGTCACATTAACCACCACGGGAACTTGCTTTGTGCCTGACACATACGGCACGTAAACACCTGCTTATATTTAAATATAGAACAGCCTTAATGCAGTAAGGCTATTCCCAGATTTGACACTAAGCATGTTCTTTAAAGCTTTACTGGATAGAAGTCAACATTTACTTTTTAAGACATTCAAGGTGATGTTGAACAACACGCTGATTTTTCCATGCCTGCCTGATAAAAGTAGTTCATTACAATTTAAATCTGTTTCAGTGAAAAGTCTGGTAAGGAAAATTACTGACAGGAGGCAATTAGACCCAGGCAGTCTTGGAGGGCAGAGGAGAACTGTGTGAATGCCCAAGCAGGGAGGAATAGGAGACAGCTTGCTTCCTCAGGCTTCACACTGTGAGAGGTAACCATGCAATCTTCAGGCTTTAACTTCTGCACTCAGACTACACCTGTACTGATAGATGTCCACAATTATTTTACCTTTCTGTGTCTTTCACAGAATGCTGCCTGCCTCTGTGTCTTCTGAGGCAGCTGGAACTGGGGCAGCCCATCAGCCCAGACACTTAATCCTGGGAGCTAGCTTGCCACCTCTTAAATATTTTCCTATGTTGCAATTAAAAATACTGATGATGCAATCTACACCTCCCATCATTTACTCCAGAAACACTAACTGCATGTTACAGGAACAATTTCTCACTTGGCAGTGCCCAAACTCATCATGTAACATTGCCATAACCCAGAGGCCTGCCAGCTGGCTCTGCACATCCCCTGCTAGGGCCATGGGACAATGCTGCCTCCAAAAACCTTTCACCAGCTTGGCACCAGCGGACCCCATGTTTGCATATATGCAGCTCCTGCTGATGTTGAGACGTTGCTAAAAATAAATTGTCCCACTTTGCAAAACTCTAGGATTTCTGCCTAAATGGAGGAAAATACAGACCATTTGAAGTTTGCTATTAAAAAAACCCCAAACCCCAACAATCCAAAAAGCATTCCCTCCAAGGTGGCCTGATCAGAAACAGATCCATTTTGTGCAGGTTAACTGCCCTGCACCAGCACTGGCTCGTATTGGTGCTACAAATCACAATGCTCGTCACATCTGAGCATGCACAATGGGGAAAGAGCAGGAAAACAGAAAGACACACATCTAGACTGTGCTTGCAATGGCCAAAACTTCTTCTGCTCACCTGCAGCCAGTCTCGTCCACTCTTGCACTGAGTACCAAGGATCCCAAAGGATCTGCAAATGATCCCACTGAAATAGAGATTACTAATGCAGCCCATTCCCTCACAACTACTGAGATTTATCACACAGGAAATCTCGTTCAAACATTACTTACATCAGGATCCAGCTCTTCCAGTTCATTCTCTAACTTCCTGAGCTCCTCCTCTGTTAGAGCTCCGAGGATCTTGTCTTCATCCAGGTCTCGGTATTTTTCTAGCTCCTTTCTGTAGGACATCTTAGAGGAGTCTCGTGGATCTCACTTTTATGCTGAAACAGAACCTGAAATGAAAACAAGAAGCATTAACACCGAACATGTGAATCATGACACTGTAGCCTGTCTGGTTCGGGAACACTGAACACCCCAGAGCTGCAGAAGATATATGCTTAAAGCATGGCTGATTTCTAAGACAGGCCAGATTGCTCAGGGCTCCCCACCCATATCCTACATGCACCTAACAGCCCATGGTGATGAGAGTGGCACAACTGCCAGTGGCTCATTGCCCCATCACAGACTTATGGGGCAGCACAGAGGAAGAACTTTGTACAGGGCCCTGGCTGGAGAAGTTTTGCTGCAAGCAGTGCTACATGTTAATGAAGTGTCCTAGGCGTTTATTTCCATGAAGGACAATAAACCAGAAATCATCAATAAACCAGAAGTCTGCAGGTCTCATGTCCTTACAAGCCCCCAATAACACCTCCCTGCACTTGGCACTTCAGATAACATTGTCACCAGATGGGAAAACAGATTTGTAGCACCACTGAGTACCTCTGAGCCTTGCAAACCTCCATGAGGCTCCAGTGCACAGAACTTCTGCCCGTGTTTTAAAGCCACAAGGAGATCAGGAAGTATTATCCACAAATGTCCAGGAGGCTGCCAGTTAAACGTGCTGTTTAGTGACCCACCTTCCCTGAGACAACACATCTGAACAGCTGCTGGCTAAGCAGATAACCTGTGTGCTACTGCACACTCTAAACCAACCCTGCAAGAAGAAAAGTGGGACTAATGTACTGAATGGCCCATGTGGATAATCCCTGCTGACCCAGGGGTTTGGCCCACATCTCCGAATATAAAATGCCATACACAATCACACACATGTAACAGGACCTCTGCAAGCAAAAAGACTGTAGAGGACCTTCTACAAAGGTCACTGTGTTTAATATATGCAGGTGGGTTAGAAACACACTCGGTACAACACACGAAAGTGTATCCAACTCTGCTCTTTTGCTGACAGTCTCCTTCTTTCCATAGTACTGACTACATTTACATTTTTTTGGCTCAGTTTTTGTGGGGAAAACTGAACTCTGGATAATTTAAAGTGATTTTCCCCAAAGTTTTGCTATTCCCTCAAATGACATTTACATTAAAATAACAGCAAGGCCTGTGCATTTTTTAAGTAGCGAAACATCTTTCAAGTTTCTATAAATGGGCTCTTTTCAGCTCAGTGGAGCATCAGAGCCCTACTCCAAGTCTCATCTCTCCAGCTTTGCTCGTCCTCTCAGGACAGATTATGCTCTTATGATCATCGCTCTTCATTAGTGGAGAAGTTTCCTTATACAAGTTACAACACAGTTGCTGTTCTAGATAGGAAAATTATCTTTATCTTGGTCACAAAATGGCACAGTAATGCACATACACTTGCTGAACAGCAAGCCCTTAAATTTAGAACTGTTGTCTGGTCAGGCATTTGGTTTCCCACTGGTGCGATGGCAATTCCTGCATCATTTGCATTCCTGCCACTCGCCACTTAGGAGGTGAAGCGCCAGGAGATGGTGCCTCCTGGATGAGAGAAACAGCCCCTGAAGCTCCCAGAGCTGGGAGCTGAGAGGGCGAAACCCAGCTTTTCATTGGGCTGGTTTGCTCTGTGCAGTGACCATCAGCCTGTGGGCACCGGCGTCCAGGGGAGCAGGAAGGTGAAGGAGGGAGCACAGGTGATGGGGCTCCATGGGTCTGGCTAAATGAGGCAGTGGGGACCTCCACATGCCTGTGCTTTACCAATGCCCTTGCAGCAGTCAGTGCAAGGCTCCTTGAGCAGTGAGACAGGCATGCAGCAGCCATGAAACCATTCAATAGTCAGCCCACGAGCCACATCCAGCAGCTCATCCCCTGCAAGACTGCCCTTCCTGCTGGCATGGAGAAGGGCAGAGCCTTTATTGCAGCTACCCATGAACACTGATGCGGGAGACCCCAGAAAAGCAGCCTGGGTTCGGATTTGGTGATGTTCTGTGCCACTGCAACCTTATATTGAATGCACAAACCACGACTAGTTTGCATTTCATATGCGATTTTTAGTTTTGACCATTTTGCTGTGGAAGGAGCTGGAGTTAGGAGTAGGCAGGAAGGCAGAGGATAGCCCACCCTAGGCTGCTAAATTTCCCGTAATGGCTTAAAATACCTACACCTGCCATGCACATGGCAATCTCTGTCTTGGCTACATGAGGACAACTACTCCCAGAGGCAGCTGCAGTCCCTTCCCAGCAATCCAGGGTAGTCTGCAAGCATGGCTTATCTGGGACCAGAGCGCAGGCCCATCAGGGCTGACCTTGTCTTCCACCAGAAGGACAGACATGTCAGCACCAAGAGGTGAAAGGCAGGACAGACGTCGAATGTCAGTGCACACAGGCAACACTTCTGGAAAACGCTTCAGGTTTCAAAGCATCTCGCAGAGATATGAAGCCGGGGCTGCATATAGCAAAGGCCCTGAGGGTTGAGGACAGGTGCAGAGCCTGCTGAAACACAGCTGAAATCCCCGTGGGGAGAGTTTCATTTGCCACCTACCCCAAACAGAGCTGCCAGGACGGGGCAGTGCCCTCTCAGTCTGGCTGGTGCAGCCGGATGGTGCTGGCACCTCGCACAGCTCCCACAGAAAGCACATCAGGAGCGCTGCTTGACAGGAGCACTCACCCTGCCCGCAGCAGCAGGACATTCTGTACTGCTCCCCTGCCCTTGAATGAGCTGTTCAGCATCATGTCCTCCAGCACAGCCTCCAGGACCAGTATGCTCACTGCCTCTCCCTTATCTCTACGTCCCAGCCCTCTTCTACCCTATCTTGCTAATGAGTGCTGGGAGAAAAAGCAAAAGAGCCCATCTGCTTTAAATAGCAAGAGGGCTTTGCACTGCCAAAAATAAGAAAGCAGGTAAATTCTGCCTAAGCACAACTGTTTTAATTTACACAAAGTACTGAAACAATCACTGCCACAAACAGCTCTCCCTGACTCGTGCTAGGGCACAAGTACGGCTTGACTGACACAGGTCCTCCTCCAGCTGAGCTCAAACAAACTAACGAGATCCTCCAGCACAACTGCAGTGTTAATTCAAATTTTAAATCCACAAACTGCTAAATATTCAGGGAAGAGTTAACCATAATTCACCACAAATCTCCGTCAAATCTATTTGCACTGCTCAAATAAGATGGCAGCTTTGATTTTTCACTATTTTTCATTAAACCTACCACTTTTCGTTCAGTCAGCTAAGGAGGCATCACAAAAGAATACACAAGTAATATACAGAAACTGTACAGGACCAACACTATTACAATTTTAAGACCTCAAAACATTAAAATTCATATAGAATACCAGTATAGCAAGATATTAGGTCTCCTTGGCCAAAGTACTTGTCAAACACATGAGACGACAGCTCAAACAATTACACTCAGTAAGTCTGAAGAGCACATACGAGGGAATCCACGATGATCATTAAAAATGTTAAAGGAGAAAAATTAAATTGGATCGGAGATAGACGTAGGTCATCTACAGGGAAGACTGTTCCTGTCATGAATATAGGAAAATAAAACAGCTGCATCTATGATTATGAGGGGGATGGAATAGTTTCTTTCTGAAGGGTCCAAATCTGCTGAACAAATACATGGATGCTGAAAACAAGCAAAAATGAAAAGCATCCTGTCCAATACTGGAAGTAATCACTGAACCACCACCAAAAGGCAGAGAATGGGAATCCTGCCATACTCTGGCCCTTGATGAGAGCCATGACTGAAAAAACTAACATCCCTGCCCTAGACAACCCTCAAATCTACTGCAGAACTTTTTCTGTGCGCTGAAATTTGAAAGGAGACCAAGGGGCTTGTTTTTTCATAAGGAGGTGGTCAAATGCCACCAACTCAGATATTGATGATTCTTGGAAAAACTGGCAAATTTGAAGGCAGAAGTCTATTCAGGATAAAAACTGTTTTTAAGGAGCAATGGAGGCAGGAATTAACCTCGCGGTTTGAGAACAGTTCCTATTTGACTCACATAAGATTTTGATTTATGAGATTTTTTTTTTTTAATAGCTTAAGTATAAACCTGAGTCAGAGTTCAGAGCTATTATTTTTGCAATTTAAAAATAACAAACCAAAGTCAACCAACCCCTTTGCACTTGCTGCAATTTCTTTTTTTTTGCTTTTCTTTGATTTGTAGCATAACTTTAAAGATAAATGCCAGAGCTTTTTGTTGGGTTTTTGGGGTTTTTTTTGGAGGAACTACACATAGCTCAAGTGACCATTTCCTATAAACTCAGCAGAAATTAAGTACTTTCTGTGCATACACTTAGACCTCAATGAATCACCCAGGTGTAGATCCAAGACTCACGCTGTGCAGATGAGAGGAGCAAATCAGCTCCAGCTGGATCCTAAATGAAAACTGTGTTTTTATGTGACCTGTCAGTCCTCTGGTAAACCTTAAAGCCATTAGCTAAGCCTCAACGAAATGTCATGCAGGACCCAAACCCTAATTTATTGTCAAGCTGAACATATGTGCAAAGGCTCTGTCAGCCTAGAGATCTCCTTTGCATGACAGCCAAGGAATGAATTGGGGCATTTGCAGGTCTAAGGGAAAAGAGGGGATACCAGAAGCACTTGGAGAAGGGGTAGCTGTTACATGTGGTCGAGCTGGGGCAGACACAGTAGGGATGAAGGACAAAAAAGTCTCTGCTGACTCAGCCGCTCATGGGACAACTTTCAAACCTGGAGCTTGCATCCCACCACGCTTGAGTGCTGGTGTGCAAGAACGTGACTCCACAGCCACCCTGATGTTTGAGTCACTGAGCAACCCAACATCACCAGTTCCTTGGAGTTTCAAGAACTGATCAACAAATTATGTCCAGATCCAGTAGCAAGAGAGGAAAAGATGAATATCAACTCCTACTGAGACCACACCTAAAAACATGAATCTATGTGAATTTTGCAAAACTCAGTAGGAAATCAGAGCAGAGCAAAGGAGGAGCTGGATCCATCCCCAGTGTCAAAACACAGCTGTATACAATCATAGTCTTGACCACCTGCTCACGAGGTATGTCAGTGCAGTTGTGCTGGTACAGGAACGGTCTCCTCCTAACACACAAGTAAAACATCACACCTGGACACCGGAGTCCCTTCCCTGGTAGACATAACCTGAAGCTAGTAGTGGCCCTACAAGTGACCACTTGAGATACAGGCACTCAGAAGCTTACCCCATTTCAAATGAATATTGTTCTCCCTAAAAGTCAAGTCTTTGGCTTGGAGAAATCAAAGGCAGGTAAATATCTAAAGCCAGACCTTTAAGGTAATGGTCTCCTGCACATTTTTTGGCAGATTCTTTTTTAGGCAGATCTCATTTTCTCAGACGGAGAGGAAAACATCTTTTTAACAAGCCATAAACACAGACCCAGGCTGCAGCACCAAGCATTGGTGGCCTGCTGGGGCTCTACATCACCACCTTGAATGCACAAGATGTTGAAACCTCTTGTTAGAGCTACAAAGGACTTCCTATGGACTCCACACTGGACTTGCAGTCCAAGCTGCATTAGAAATTGTCTAGCCAGTAAATCCACATAGGTGGGTATTCCCCTCTGCTTAGCTCCACTGAGGCTGCACCTGGATGCTGCACCCAATTTGATGTCCCTTAGTAGAAGACAGGTCTTTCCAAGCTGCAGAGACTCCAGTGCAGGGCCATCAGGATGGGCAGGAGGCTGGAACACATAAGCTGTGAGGAGAAACAAAGGGAACTGGACTTTTTCAGCATCGAGAGGGGAATGCTGCAGAGGGATCTTACTGCAGTCAGTCGGTCATGTTCTGCCTAAAAGGAAAGGGTTTCTAAAGACAAAACTAGGCTTTCCTTAGAGGTGCACAGAAGGGGCAACAGAAACAGGCTGAGGCAAGGGAATGCCTTCATGATGGAGAAGTGATACAGCCTTTGGATGGGGATCAGAGAGGCGGTGGAATCTCCATCCTTGGGTATACAATGCTCAACTAGCCAAGGTCCTGGGGAAACTGATCGAGTTACGGGGCTAGGCCTGCTCAGAGGAGAACACTGGACAAGGAACTTCCAGAAGTCCCTTCCCAATCAAACTTTCTATGCCTTGGTCTCAAAAGAATGCACAGGTACGGCCAACTGTCCATGTTCCTCCTGAACGTTAGGAGGTTATACACAGGTGAGAACTGGGCTGCAGGCTGACCCCCTACATTTCACAAAAACTTGTTTTCTGCACTCATCAGTTTGAATTCTGATTCTAGTTCAGCACAAGAGGGTTTAGGTGCCTTTCCCCTGAAACAGTTAAATTGCTACTAGTTCCAACATGACTGAAATTCTCCTTGCTCCTGCAGCATGACAGTGAGTCACTCAGCCTCCAGTAGACCATCATAGTACCTTGTTTTGCAGCTTTCTTACACTAAGGAGCCCTTGTACTGCTTGTGGAGTAGCCAAGCAACATATGGAACAATTCTCAATAAAACAGAGCGTACAAGACAGTTGATGTCCCCAGACCCTGCTCAGCAAGCAATGCCCATCAGGCATATCTTCATCTCTTAGTCTTTCCAGGGCAGAGCTGGAAGTGCCAGCACATTCATGCCCTGGCTGAGGAGAGTGGACAGAGAAAAGACAAGGGATATTGCAGACGGTGAGAAGCTCTGTCCTGTTAGAGTCCGAAAACAGAGCTCATCATACACTCTCATTGCTTCAGGCATCAACTAGAAAGACTGAGGCCTCAGCCTTCTGGCAAAAAGCTCATGCCTAAGCAAACCCAACAGGGAATCTGCTGTCCCTTCAGGAAACTCAAACTTCTCCAAGGAAGGTCTAGATATCCTCTGGTTTGATAAAAATCTCCCAACCAGCAGCTGTTAACCTAAGACACCCTGAAATTCATTTTGAAAGGAAACATCTGGAAGAAGGCATTTTGGATCTATTAAAGCACACGGTAACTTCTGCCTCTCTCAGTGACCCACACCAGCCATGCAGAACACATGATGCTATTTGGAGTAATTCTCACCACCCAGAACCCTGCAGCAATGAAGTTCAATAGGCCATAGACGAGACTTACTGATGATGTCACTTCATTCCTACGGGTATCCTCATGCCAGAGCTAACATTCCCACCCTTGCACATGACACCTCCACAGCAAACAGCTTGTTGTCCAACGTCATGCACACACTAGGGAAGGCTCCCTGTGCTCCACCAAAGTGACCTCTTCCTTTATCCACTGGTCCTGAGAAAAGTCTCATGCTGGTTGCCCTCTCCTGGGTCTTCCTCTCAGCTCACCCAGGTCCTAACCTGATATGCAGAAACTGTATCTCCTGGGCCCCCCTCTTGTCAACACTCCTGCAGCCTGCAAGCCACACAACACAATACTGGCTCTCACCAAGCAGTCTTTCTCACCAGCAAATAGCCTGGATACTTGGTGACCAGGCCAAGACCTGCCAAAGCCCCAGCACAAGGCATCCCAGGTGTATCTCCCCCTCTATGCCTATTTTTAAGGCACACGCTCGTAAGCATAGTTATGTGTTCTCCTATTTGGGGTGAGGTTCTCTCATGCACCTGGCATGCACTTAGTTGCTTAATTACTAATCCCAATGAAAAGTGCGTGGGCACACTTAAGTCATTAGTGCCGCCGAGCGCTCAGTTCCTGCTCTGTAACTTGAACCTTTCACTTGGACACTTTGCAGCCTGCACAATCTCCTCTGAAAAGGGATCCTGCGTTTCTTGCCTGAGTTTCTGTTAGTCCTCAAATGGATACCCCTGTTCCTCTGGCAGGAGACCCAATGGGTGTAATGTGAACACAGGAGCAGAAAGGCTCCTGCCTTGCATTGAGCAGTGCCTTGGATCCTTTGATAGATAATGGCTACGCCAGACTGCCAGGCACAAAGCACAACAGGCTGTTAGCAGTAACACACCGGTGTCTGCATGTCCCCATCCCACCCCACTGCCAGCGTGGCTGAAGCAGAGTGAATGGAATCAAAATGACCTGTCATTGGTGCAGCCAATAAGCCCTGCATAGGCTGATACCCAATGAAGACCATAGCAAAATGAGTACTGTTCCAGCAGAAATGAGTGTGTGGTGTATACTGTGCAACAAATCTGAATGAGGCACTTAACAGAGGCAAGACCACACAATCCTCCAAAGCCTGCAAAAATGAAGATACCAGCTTCAGGTGGGAGAGCTACTTAACTGCACAGTGCTTGAATGGGGCAGAGCTCTGGGGAAGCACCACCTCAGCCTTGCTTCCATGCTCCTCCTCAGGTTGCATCCAGCAGGGATTTTATGTACACTTAAAAACAACCTCAGCCACGTGGCTGAGCACCCTTCTGGCTCAAGGCCCAAGACCCAAGGAAAGATGTAAAGCAAGCAGAGAGGACCTCCACATAAGGGTGGAGCAGCTGGCCTAGAAGTGAGGCAAAAGGCAATGGATTCTGCCCAACAAACCATCTGTGGCCATTTCAAAAGCAGAAGCAGATAGATGAGCACATCACGATGGCACATGAGCGGGGCAAGAAACTGTGTCCATCAGAGTGAAGAACCACTAACTTCAGGATAGGCAGAACCTTTCAATCAAAGCAGATGAAGTACACCCACGGAAAATATGGTTATTTGAAGCCGGACAAAATATGGCCATGGAAAATACACCACAAGGACTCAAGGAGTCTTTCCTCCTGCTGATCTCCACTTTCCCTTTACAAAAGCAGCACAGCTTTCTATTGATCCGTTATCTGGAAAATAATTTCCTAGAAGAGCTCCCAGGACTACAAATGCAAGAGCAGTAAAAAAGAACTCTTAGTGCCCTTTGCAACCCGCTTAGCGTGGTGCAGGGCCCTCTCTTCCCTCCCCGCGCCAGCACCCCCGATCCCCGCCGGGCCCTGCCGCGGACACGCGTGAGCGCTGCCGGCTGCCATCCATCCCCGCCCGACGCCTCTCGCCGCGGGCTCCCGGCTGCCCCTGACGAGGGACACAGCCGCCCTCGTCCCGGGATACAGGCTGCCTGCCGAGGGACACAGCCACCCTCATCCCAGGGACACCGGCTGCCGCAGCGCCCGCCGCCGGCTCCGCGCATCCCGGCGCAGCGCACCCAGCTCGGGGCACGGCTCCCGGCAGGCAGTCAAGTGTGCTGGCGGGCAGGCAGAGAGAGACAGGCGGACATGCACGGACACATGGAGGGAGGCAAGCGGCGAGGGAGACCCAACAGCCAGGCAGCCCCCCCTGTCCGGCGTAATTAGGGAGGCAGCGGCCGCTATTTATGTCGAGCTGGTGCCGCCCGGTGCCGGACAAATATTCTGCCCAGATATGGGTCGGGCCGGGCCGGGCCGGGCCCACCACGCCGCCGCCAGCTTACCGCACCTGTGAGCCGAGCCGAGCTGAGCTGAGCCAAGCTGAGCCAAGCCCCGGCGGCGCGTC
>VZRE01005786.1:0-27134 GCA_013396775.1 Cephalopterus ornatus | reverse complement strand
CCGGCCCCGCCGCCCCTCCCGGCCGAGAACAGCTGCGCCCGACTCAGCCCCCGCCCCGGGACCCGCGTTGGGTTGGTCCTTACCCTGCACCCGCACCTGGGGTGGCAAACGCGCACCGTCCATCCCCAGGGCAGCGTGGGCGCCGCGGAAGGCGGCAGCAAAGGCAGCGTTTGCTTCCGAAGGGTCTTTCGTGCTTTTAAACGATTCAGATACGCTGGAGCCTGCCTTGTGTCCCATGGCAACTTCCTTCACAGTGCCGAGCCAGACACCTCGGCAAACCGCCTTTTGGGAAATCCCACAAGATGTGCCCGCATCTCCATGGGGATCCAGGCCACCGTAAAGTACTCTGAGACTGCGCCCGGGAAAACTCCTTCCCGGAAGGAGTGCTGCAGCACTGGGATAACGGGTGCAGGGGACTCTCAAGCATCAGCTAGACCAAGTCACTCAGGCCTCTCGCAGGATGGCACCACTGCCAGCACTGCAGGAAACCTGTGGCTGCAAGAATGAGCACTTTATAAAAACTACTTCCCCACAAACACCATATGCATCAAAGTACCTACTAATCCCATCTTACTTTACTCCCTATCAATTTGCCCCATACCTCCAAGTGACAGCCACCTCCTAAGTAGAGCAGCTTCAAGTCTGCCACCAGCCCAGGAGAGCTGCCTTCCAATCTTATGGTGTCCATAGAGTTGATGTTGCTGCCAGACCTCCTTTCCCCTGTCACACCTTTGACTCACTGTAAAGCCCCATGGATTTGTCCTATAATAATTTTTAACAAATTTACAAAGTGTCAGCCCCCAGCTCCCCCTTATCTCTGCTCTCCAGTCTCCACCAGCAGCCACAAGCCAAGAGTGGAGAGGGTCCCAGATTTATTAGAGGAGGGCAGTCCATTTGAATGCTTCTCCAGCCTAGCGATGACCTTCACCTGAAAATGCCCTTAGTCTCCATGAGATGGCACCTGGCTTTTTTTGCATGGCTTGTCATACAGCTGACTTGCCTGGCACTGAAGTTCCATGTCCCATGGCAGTCGGGAAAGATCTGCAGTTAGCCCTGGAAATACTGCTCAAAGCTGGGCCAAATGAAGAATACAAATGGATACAGTGCATGCCTCGTTGAGGTGAGCACAATTATGGCCCAGGTTACCAGCATCATCCCAGCTGCTGGCAGGAAAGAAAAAGGCACTTAGAACCACCCAATTCCCACAGATGCCTGAATTTGTTCAGGCTGAAGAAACCTGACTGTACCACACCTGAGAAACCTGGACACCAGTGTCTATGCCACCTCTTTAACAGCTGCCTTTCTCAAGGGTGTGCCAGCTGTGAGCAGGTCAGGAAGGGATCCACTGGCACCACCAAGCTTCCCTAATAAGGCCACATTGCTTTTGCACTCTGAGATACATAGCCACTTATTTTTTATCCCATCTGGCTGCTGTCACATCTAGCTTTGTGTGCACCAGCAGCTCATCCAAGGTGAGCGCTACAGTCCCTTTAAAATGCACTTTGCCTGTCTCCATCAGGCAAGACATTAACACACCTTCTCAGCACATTTGTTTTCAGTGTATCAGTGATACTTTTTCACCTGTCTGCTGTGACACACTGCAGGAATGAATGCTGCAAGTAAAACGTACCATGCAGCACTTTTCACAAGACACTGAGTTTCATTAACTTGAACTACATGTAGGCTCTCAAGGAAGTGGCTCATGGCATGCCATGTCTGCTCAGGTGACAACCTCCTGCCGTAGCCAACTTCTAACTTCACAGGGCAGGGCAATTCTTCCATTTGAGTCTTGCAGTCCAAGCTGAAAATATTAGCAAAGAACAAAAGAACACAAAAGGAAGCTCTCAAGCTTTGTGAAGGTCTAAAGTGATGTTTTTTTCATTGCATGATTCTCCTTCACTTTTCTTGTCTAATACAAGCAGCAGGCTCCTTCCAACAACTGCGAGGACAAAGGATGAGTGTGGTGAAAACACAGAGACAAAAGATCATTGCAGCAAAATTCTTCCCAAACGGGGAAAGAGGAGTCCTGGAGTGGAAACCTTAGGGGTAAGAGTTCATTTTGGGATAGCAAAGAGGGTTCTCACATTTCTCTGATGAAATCAGTTCCTTAAAATGACCCAGGGTGAACACACTGGCAGAAGAGAACAGGTAAACTGTAACTTTCTAAAGTTAACAAAAAAAATACAGCTGAGACAGAATAAACAGAAAAGAGGTGTTTTGAAAGTGATTATTGTTCACAGCCCTGGGAAAGTACGAGGTCTTCTTAGTTTTCATTATTACAGTGTCATCTGTTTTCCCTGGGTAATGAATGCTCATTTTCCATTTTATAAAATTCACCATGATCCACAAAACATGTCTAACAAAGCTGCATTCTCTTTTTTTGTTTGGAAAGTTATCCTGGGTGAGGTCCCAAAGAATTACACATTCCATATCCACATTCCAAGGGAGGATCAGCTGGGCTTCTGCAGATACTTCCTACATGGTTTTGGCATTTATAATGCAACTGGAGTTTCAGTGAATTTCCAGGCTTTGCCCCTCTATTTAGAAAGATGGTCTGACACCTAATCTAAACTTACCTTTCTCCAATTGAAGCTTTTACATGCCTTATTTTATTTATATATAAAACAGTTATCAGTGACAACTTCTGAAAGTGTTCCCCTCCTTATCCTTCTTCTATCCAGACTAACTACAAATCCTACTATTTAAGTCAGACTATCTAGACTTCTATTGTTCTTGCTTTCATCTGGTTTCTCTGTGAATAATCCACATCTTTCCTATAGGACAATGCCCTGCATGCAGGGTTCCAGTGGAGGCCTTTCTAAAAGCTGTCAGAATGGAAAGATCATGTGAAACTAACTCCACCACCTGCTGGATTCAGACACAGGCTACGGAACCACGCCGGTGAAGTGCCACGCATTCTTGAAAGCAGAGAAACCATTCACAATCACCCTGGAACACAGACTGCCGAAAAACTGAAGCTAAAAAACCATGCAGCATTCTGTGTGAATAATGTACACAGAGCAGCCTAATGCCTCCTGGGATCCACAGACTATCTACTAACTATGCTATTTCATGGTTTGAAAACTTCAACAAGCCCAAAGTGTTCAATTTGTGTACAGTCAACACCTTCTGCATGTTTTTCAAAGAGAACAAAATGTACTCAAAGAGCACTAGCAGGTCAATTAGCAAAAGTATCAGAGAATCCTAGGGGTTGGTCAGGGGGTGATACAGTAACATTATGTAAAATCACAGTTCTGCAAACAAAATCACAGTGCAAGGAGATGGCAGTAACAGCAGAGTACCTGTGGTGTAATGGACTAGCAATGGAGACACTGAAGAGAGGGTTTGTCCTGCAGAGTGGGAGTGGAGAGACGTCTCAATGCAGCCTCTCTGGATACGGTGTATGAACTGAACGCAGCAACATGTTAACTTTGGGGTTGGGTGCATGTTCCATGCAGGCACAAAACAATTCACCACATGGCGAGTGGTGCCCCTGGGTTTGCTCATCAGTTACGCTGCACTCTGTTTTACCCATGTCAACTCCAGCACTGAGCTGTGAGACCGTAGGAATGTTGTCCTTACTTTGGATATGGGCTTTTCAGCCACTGACAAACAAGGTCAGGATGAGGCACGTTCCAGCGCAAACGAACTTCTGGCAAAGAGCAGATGCCCAAGCCTTAAAGGATGCAAACACAGCATGGGTATTTCTCATGAAACCAAACTTCAAAATAGCTCCAGCAAAATGCTCTGTGCCATTACAGTGGCTTCTAGCCATCAGAGTGCATGATTGAGAATGAGGGTGACATGCTCTTAGACAACACAGGTAAACTCTCACCCTCTTCAGGAGCTCAGGGAAGTGCTTGTCTCATCCTAGTGTCCTCCATCGTTCAAATTTTCAGGCTTAGAACATATCCTATCCAGAGGGAAACTTCTGCACGGAAGTTCATCCTACAGCAGTTCATCACCACATGGATTCCTTCACCTGTGCCCTCCATCTACTCTGCTGTGGCAGCTGAACAAGTTGATTAATATGGAAAAATACTAGTATCTTCATTGTTAATTTACCTCTGCTCAACAAGTACACTCAAGATCTTGTCTCAAACCTCAGCATACTCAAATACTGAGAGGACCATGAATTTGCAATTTGTAGCAATTTGCATTAGATTAGCAGTTTTTGAAGTTTACCACTGCCCACTCTATTCATTAGGGCTCTGCTATACCCTGTGGTACAGTCTAGGCAGAGAGACACTCACCAGTCTTCCAAGTCTCCTCCAGAACTACACCAGAGTTAGACTAAGAGAGTGCAAATGTCTTACATGCTTAAAATGCTTACTCAGAGTATTTGTGTGCATTTTCTCTTTCCCACCCTAATGTTACATGCACCTCACCATTCAGTCTTGATTTCCTTTCTGTCCAGTCTCCTGTACTCCTGCAAACAGCACTGTGGGCAGAATTTCTTAGCTCAGCTTGTGCAGTACTAGAAATATTACACAACCATGCACAGCAGAAAAAACCCCGTTGCTGGCATTCACTGTATAAAGCTTTAATATGGTGCTTAACAATCTGAAGGAACTATGGCAAGCAAACTCAAGTCTAGGCAGCAGACTACAAAATACAATCACGTCTACACCTCCTCTAAATATTTCTAAGGCCAAAAATGAAGTAGGTTCTAAAGTAGGCCAAAAATACCATGTTCAGAGGACTTTAAGCACCCATCCATGTGCATATACGACTCTGCTTGCTCCTGTCTCCAGGGAGCAGTCCTTGAAAGTTTCTCAGAAGCAAACATGAAAACGAGCCATCAAAAAAGTGGGAAAGGAATGTTTCACATTTAGCAACTGGTCAGGGGGGTGGGGTGAGAAGGGTAGAGGAGAATTCAGAGAAATGGTATCATTGCTAAAGAACAGTAAACAGACTAGTGAGCACACAAAGTGCAAACCCTTCTGCGAACACGAAGCCCCACAAATGCAGTATCCCAAACAAGGCACTATTCAATGCTTATGAAGTCAAGGAAGGGGGAAAAGCTCACCAAAAATGCATGTCCCTGACAATAAATTCAGAAATATTGAGGACTGTGTCCATGTTTCACAAGTAATAAAAATGTTTGTTAAAGTGAGGACTACCCAGTAAGTGGCTCTGAGTAACGCTATGAAATAAAAAACCCTCCAAAATTAGGAACTGATCACAAGAACAAAATTCAACATAGTTTTATTGATAAATAACTTTTTAAATATTTTCACCTAAATATTCTAGCATTACAATGGTAAACAACATGAAAATTTTCAAAAAATCAACTGAAGTCAACAGAAACCAAACTTGTTAAACAAACACAGATATTTCAGTTTTATCCCCATTATGTCTTCAAGGCCATGTAGTAGTTATATTTCTCTTCAAAGCCTGTTACTTATTTCATCACTAAGCTGCTACGTTTCAGAAGTGGTGATTAATCACCCTTTGAAAATTCCACAAGACTTTGTGACACAAAATCATGAATCCAAGTATCAATATGTGGAAGAGATGTGTCCACGAGAAAAGTCACTATTTTTCGATCCCAAGAGTTAGTGCTTTCATGAACTGCCTCTATCTGTGCCACAAAGGGTTTCTTCTCTACAAGATTCCGAAACACTATTGATGCCTCTTCTGACCACTGCTGGTTTTTCACTCCTAGGACAAATGTAAAGCAAAACAGAAGGTCATTTATAGACTAGATCCATCTGAATTATGAAGTTCATAAAGAAGTAGGGTGTGCTTAAATACTTGAGAAAACAGATGTTAAAGTGCTAATGTATGCAACTTAAATCTAGAAAAGAAACACAAGCTCACTCATCTCCCACACAAACAAGCTTAATTATTACATAGACTAGGACATTTATTTTTTCTTGAAATCTAAAGATAAGGAGAGTGAAAGGCAAATGCACAGACTCACTGAGGAATTCAAAGTATATCAGCTGCCTTGCATGACCAGGGTATATCAGGAACCCTTTTGGAAGTTCCTTTCAAAAAAACATTTATTTGTCTTCAGCCTGAGGATGTTGAAATTATCTGTCCTGTTGGCCTTTCTTTAGATTAAGATTTCTTCACCTCAAAGCAGCATCAGCTACTAAAATATCAACCAAACCAAGTCCCAAACTTTCTGCAGAGGGCAGAAATGAATTAAAATGCTGACTAAATGCCTCACAACTGCTCTTATTTTTTTCAGAGAAAAGTCAAAGTCAGAGCAAAGCAAAGACTCAAAATCCCACCAAGTCAAGTCTGCTAGAACATAAACAGGTTTTTAAATACGGCTGTAAACCACCTAGAAAGAAGTGGTTCATGCAGACTTGGGATTCAGTCTCACCAGACCTCTGCCAGTGTACAGCATTTGAACACAGGGCTCAGATACCACGCAGGAATACACAAGAAACAGCTTGTGGGTAAAAGAAGTAGAATAGCAAAGTGACAATACTTTGCTTCTACTATTAGGAGCAGCTTGCCACTGATAGGACAACACAAGAACACAGCTGCCTGCAGATTACAGAAGGAATTAGAAGCCAGCAGTTAATCAACACTTAAGAAAGGGTAATTAATACTAGGAAAGACTGCTATGGAAGCAATGGGATTTTACAAGGGAACAAACCAGAGACTAAAAGGTGGGAGACACGAAAACAGAGAGAAAGAAGTGAAAGAATAGCAAGACAATAGTTACCGGTCTTCCAGGCTCAGTTGGCCTGCTTTGACAATATGAAGCATCTCAGAGGCAAACTTAACTAGCTACCTGGGGGACTCTGTGAAGCAGGAAAAGTGGATGACTTGCAGGCTTGCTCAGCTGGATCCTGTACTAGCCCCGAAAACAGACAGAGCTAGAAATCAGCTTCATTACAGCCCTGAACTCCCAGGACCCAGCCTGTCGGTAACACATCCATCATCACTAGTTTAAAGCAACCCCCAAGGTCACATGGAAGCCATACAGGAAAGCAGATCCACAGAAGGAAAACCAGGACCAGAGCACCAACACTGTGGCCTGTCACTTCCAACAAGCACATTCTGTGACTGAAATCTAGACTAGTGCTGACCAAACAGTGGCAGAAAGCAGGAACTAAGACAAGATGCATACATCCAAAAGTGACACAGAAATGCAAGAAAAATTTGGAAAAGACAGCAAGGAGAGATCAAGTTTTATTTTTTTAATTGTCTCAGATGTATGCACACTCTCTCTGACTCATATTCTCAAGGAAACCAATCTTACTTAAGCTTATTAAAAGCCCTCACTCCTCTTGTGAAGTTTTTTATTTGTCTGAGAAAACAAATATATTTCAGGCAATTTTGCATTCCAAATACGCACTGTAAAATTGCAAATTTTATGTAAACTAGGATAATCAGAACATTAAATTCTTATCCACAGATACATCATAACTTTCACACTTCATAACTGCTTACATTAAAGGATCCAAAAAACCATTCAGTTCTGATTTCCATGTCCTTTGCATATTACATTATCACACACACTAAATGATAAATTACACGGCAATAAAAAGCAGCTGCTGGGAAAGTTTAAGCAATCTTCATTTTCAACACATGATAACTAAAAGTGCTTCATTAAGTTAAACAAACAAATAACAAAACAGAATTGTCTCTACCTATGCCAAGAAGAAGAGCAGTGCTACTTTGACGGCACAAACATGTATGCATTAAGTGTGGTTCTGCAAGCAGGTTCACTTGAGAAAAAACCAATTGTGCCACTAACCTCTGATTTCATCTGCTTTACATTTCTGTTCATTTGGTATCCCCACTGATGCCAAGACCTTAGCAAAAACAATTGTAAATGATTGCTACCTACCTGCAAGCTGAGCTGTTATAGCTTGGAAAGGCAGTCTTCTAAACGCATCCGTGAGTGGCTGTACTTTCCGAATGCTGACAAACTCATGTTTGCCATAGTCCAGCTCATACACTGACAAAAAACCGTTCCTAAGAATTCCTTTTACTATGACCCTGTACCACCTAAAAAGGGGGAGAACAAGCACAGACAATTTGAATTCATATTCACACTCTGTCAAGGCACCAGAAAAATAATTCACAACCAAAAGATCTTAACCATGTCTGAGGCTTCCCAGATCTGGATTTAGCTGAATAAAAGTCAACTATTCCAACCGCAGTCTGGAAGCACAAAGGGACTGCAACCTTATTTACTCCCTTAATCTCTCAGACATCATTGGACATCTGCCACCTGGTTAACAATGTAGACTAAGCAAAGCTATGCTTGCCTAGCTTAGCAGAGTTAAGCTTGCTTTCAAAGATTTTGTTTTTAAGTAATTTAAGTATCTACTTACTCATCTCCAATTTTAGCTGCATACAGCTTGTTTTTTTCAATATTCACAGGTTTCTCTTCTGCCCTGCTGTAGTACAAGATCATTTCTTCCATCAGGGCATACAGATTGTTTAGCTCATTCCAAGGCTGGACAATGAAGTGACCTGGATGGCAGGCCACCGAGACATAGATATCCATGAGCTCGCCCGGCTTTGGCAAGGGTAGAGGAGGAGGCATATCGATGGTAGACACTGCACTGCTGGGTTCTCTGGCTGCATCAGGGAAACTCTTCTCCAGCTTCCCACTAGTTAACTGCAGAGCTGAAACACTATCACTTATAACTTTTGTGGAGCTAGTCCCACCGGGTGTAACGCTCAAGAAAACATCTTTCTGATGCTTCCACAAGTCTGCATTTTTGATCTGTCTATTGATGCTTCGATCCATGTCTGGGAAGTTCTCTGGAGCGAATAAGTAAACATGTGCAATTCCCTTTGAACCATCCTGTTTAATAACCTTGGAACACAAAACATAGTTTAATATCCAGTTAGTAACTATTAAATGCACATCTGATCTTGTGCTGCAGACTAAAGCGGCAACAGTTCATTGCATTTATGCACAGGAGTATTTTCAAGATTCTCCCAGAAACCAGTTAACAAAGTTGCGGATAGTAGACCACTCATAGCAGATAAAAAGAGCACTTGCAGCTATTCCACTCATGTAAAGCAAGTACAAAGCTTGAACTGAGCTTTGTTCTGCCCTGAACCAACTAGGTTCAATCCCAATACTGCATTATACAATTCTAGTTTTCAAGAGAACAGCAACCAGTGTCCATACAGATCAAAACAATCACTAAATATCAACACATAATCCTTCAAAATATCTTCCTGCCATTGCGGGAAGTGAACCCTACTAAATTAAGGATGGGAAAAAAATAAAGATGAACAAAGCTTCCAGATTTGTATCATGCATAATTTTCAAGCACCAACATAAAAAATTTTCCTATTTAACATAAGATATGCTAGCATTTAATAGTAAAGCACTGAAATTTTAATTTGAGAAAGTATATAATATTTCTTTAGAGATTATTCCATTGATGTTCCTAGCCAGGAATAAAAACTTTCCACAATTAAAGCACATATCTGCTGTCTACTATTTAATCTAGCAAAAATTAGCACCAAACACAAACTCTCTTGGAAGAGGATGTTTAGAGAAGCCAGATGTAACAGGTGTAAGCCTCAGACTAGAGGTCTAGACTAAAGCAAGCAAAAAAGTTAAGAAAAGCTACAAAGCACTTCTTTAAAGTGCTCTGACTGTATCTGGAATAAAATTTTTGAGGAAATTAGTTTTGTTTAGTCTGTAGTTAGTAATAGATTTCCTTTAGAAGGGTATTTTCAGTTAATTGAACTGGTTAGGATACACTGCAAATGGAAACAATTTTACCTCAAAGATAAGAAACATTTTAAGTATACAAAACACATACGAAATCAAACCCGATTAGAAAAAGCAAACAAAAAATAAAGCTGTTTTCAAAGACCAGAGGGAGAAAAAGCTATGCTCACAAGAGGCATAAAAGTAATTCAAGATTAACTCAAAAGCTGCATATTTTTATGTGCTGAAACGTGAACAACTGTGTTTCTTTCTTATCAGCTGGTAAAACAACTCTAACTGCATACTGGGACTTGGACAGCAAAATGTGAAAAGCTGCTGTGAAAGTTGCTAAACTCTTGTGGGGACATGATAAGATTGTAACACGCTTAAGCAAGTAAGTTTTATGTCAAATGTCCTAAGAAAAAGACTTTATATAGAATTTATGTCCAATAGCTGGTTATAAACTTTTACATTTCTATAACAAAAATCAATTTGATGAGTTGCTAAATTTTTTAAAGTTGTTCTTCCAATGCCCTCTTCGCACACCTATGTATTTACAGTCCCATAGGCATTTTGACTATTTACCTTCATGCTAAATTCAGGACAATTCATTACAGTGTCTCTCAGCCACATTACAGCATCTGGAGTCCACATGCCAGTGTTAGGAGGCAGATCTGCTAGGCAGCATTTCAAAGCCTATGAACAGAATTAAGTACACAAGGTATAATTTAGAAATAGGAAAACTAGTCCACAAGTTCCAGTTCACAGGACAACGCTGACAGATTCAACAATGTGTGACAAACAGAACGGGACAGGGCCAACGTGCAAAACCAGCACCATCAAACATGCACAACATACTGTCCTTACACAGGACTGCACTGTGATTTATTTCAGGCAAAGATGCACAATGAAATACACTGCAGTGTTGAATGCTATGAAACAAAACAAAACTTCATTGCATAAAACTTGAAATAGCAGCACTGGCAAGAGAACTAATATAGGTTAGGCTCTAAAATGTCTTTATACCTGAGGAGGTATTGCAATTACTTCTCTCAGGAATTGTGGTGGGATTTCTCTGAGCTCTGATACTTTTACAGTGGCAACTGTTCCAGTATCCATGAACTGCACATCCAGAGCCCGTCTAGTGTGAATAATTTTTATCTGAAAGAAGAAAGTAAGAGCACAATTTTGAGGTTAAAAACCTCAATGACACACACGATAAAATGTTTCATGGAAACTAAAGATTTAGACTGACTTGAACAAAAAGAAAGAGACATTTCTATGTCGGAAAACTGTAGCTGTTTTTTTGAATACTTCTTACCTCTACACGTGCCCATTTTCCTTTGGAAGGAAACAAGCAGATTTTGCCACAGAAAGGTAGCAACACATTGAACTCAGAAGTCTGCTGCAAATACAAAACCAGAAATTAAAAAGCTATTACTATTTAGCACTCGTCTAACCATTTCAAAAACCACACATGACATAAATATTTCTGAGAAGCAAAAACGCTGTTCCAAATATAAAGTCTCTTTCCAGACTCAGAAACACCTTGTTTTAAGCTTCCCCAATTGGCAAAGCTTTAACTGCAAGCCCTCTATCTTACAGGGAAACTGAGAGAATACAAAGTGTTGTGGGAAAAAGCAACACCTGGAAACACAGTACATGAAATCACCAACCATTACTTTACTGTTCAGAAACACAAGAGACGTTTAGAGCTGTGACAGAAAACTGAACAGGCTCCTAGCTTATATTCTAAATCATATCATTTCTTGAGATTTTTAGCAAACCAAATTTACTACTGACTCAAATGAAAGTCTCGGGGGGGTGACATTCACCATGAAAATCCTAAATAATGTAAAAAGACAATGGCCACACTGTAAAAAGTATGAAGAAACTTGATTTGAAGAACCATCAACACCTTAAGTTTGTTTAAATGCCCAGGCAAAATAAAAGAAAAAATAACCCTCAAGATTAGCTGCAAAGTCAAGACTGCTTCTTTTACCCTGTTAACAAAAGAACTTGAAGATCAATGTCTCTCACATGTACTCCCTCCCAAAAACACAAACTTTTGAAATACCTATCTGGCTGCCTTCCTTTGTGCTGCTAAACCTTTCAGGGTTCTATACACTTTCTTTCAGCGTTTAGCTTGCTTGAAACTGAATCTTGATAACTGAGACATGTTTAATATAAAATATTTCCAGATGATTCCACAACAGGTTTAAAGCTTAATTTTTTTTTACCTAAAAAAACTTTCGACACAGTAGTGTCACAAGCAGCAGTTCTAACAGGACCTTCAAGGATCTGCATCACATCATTGGATTCTGAAAGGCTCAGCTGAATTATCAACAAATTAGATTCTCTTAAGATCTGCTGTGGGCCAGGCTGTTTACACATATCAACTCCATCACAACAGTGAAATTTCCAGAAAAGAAGAAAAAAAGGCAATATCTCCCGGGGCTTTATACCAATCCAACGCAGTTTCCATTGGAAGCTTCCCATTAAGAGCCATATTGCTGCTTTCCTAACTATTCAAGGAAAGTTCAAAGTAGTTACTGAAGGCTTAGAGACTGCTTGTGAAGAAGAAAGCATCAAAAGACACTGTCGATGCTGAAAGATGGCCTCCAAAAACCCCCAGATGAGGAAGACAATTTATAGCCTTTTAGAATAGTCTGTGACTACCACAGAAACTTGAACTCATGTACAAGGAAAATGATTGGCACACTCTGAAGAAAGGCTACATGACTTCACCACTTCCCTCACCACAGAACCTACCTTGTAACCAAAGTAGTCTTCTAGTTTCTGCAAGATTTCAGAAAGTCGAGACAAGCCTTTGGATGGCACTTGGCAATACAGGCTTCCATCAGAGAAAACACTGGTTACTCTGACATTTGTATATACTGCATCTACCTGCAACAGTAAGATTTTGACATGAAAGGAGAAAAAAAAACACTTAGAAAATTTCCAAGTACTGTTTTTTGTCCACCTAAGACCTCAGCAGTCAATGATTTTTGAACTGAACAGGAAACAGGACAACGGTACCTGCAGGTGCAGTTCAAGGGACTTGTCATACAATGCCTTCAGACAAGTAGCATTGATGTTGATATCATCTTCTCCAGATGTGTCATAGAGAACAAGAAGAGGAATATCACTTTTTTCCAATATTTCCACAGCAAATATCTTGAAGCATGTCTGTGATTCCACAGTCTTTATTAGGACAGGATCATCACAGAAGGCTTCCAGTCCTGCAAGACACACCATATTTTTATGGATCACTGTATTCAAAGGCAAAAACAATAACTAGGTCTGTGTTCACAAAAGGAATATTTCCAAGGATCAGGATGAAGCAAAGAAAAGTGGTACTGCACCCCTACTTGAATTCTACTTAATTTCTGCCTTTTTAACATAGACAGCCATTTTTGGGGATGGGGCAGAATAGAAAAGATCCTCTTCAGAAAGAGTTGAGGCAAATGTGTAGAGAACAAAGAAATGTATCAAAGTATTAAAAAACCAACCAAACAAAAAAGCCAAGTTCATTCATGGCAATTTTACACATTAAAAATAAAATATTTTAAAAAACTTGGAAAGGCCTATCAGTTTCAGGAAGGTAAATAAATTCCAGCAGAGTCTAGGAAGTCTGCAGGTATGCAAGTATTGAAAGGGGAAGGATCACTTTAAAATAACTGAATAGGCCCATATTTAGAAATATTGCCTAACCTGGCCACAACAGATGTAACTCATTTTGGAAAAGATGTTGTTGTACATTGTTTCACACAACAGTAAATGTCTCCTCTTATTTCTTTTAGGCTCACATATATAAAAGGGACAAAGACATCCAAATGCACAAACAACTAAGCTCTACTACTTAGATACTGGATATAACTGTCTTCTAATATCAAGGGTTCTTTATAAAACCCTTCTTCACATCCTTTCTTCCACCCTTTTCCCTCTTTCCATGTCTACTCATGTCTGTTTAGATTAGCTGTGCTGGACAAAATCTATTATACACAGAGTTACTACAAACAAGGATCAAAACTCCCAGACTCACAGATGCTTCAATCCAGAAATTGTGCAACAGTAAGCTGTACAGTCAGCACTGGCCTTCTCTTACCTGCCAGTTTACACTTTACAGCTTGAAAAGGAAGCAAACTGAACTGTTTCTGTAGCTTGTACACACTGTTGCTTTCAACAGACTCAGTGAAGCCATGATCAACATAGCGTACCTGAAAATGGAAGAGGGAATAAAGGCATAAGATCATCAATATCATTGTAAATATGTTTTCTTGAGTCTGGGGAAAATGTATTCAGTTACCACATTCCCTGTACACACACAGGAAAATCACATTTTGCTCATTTAGTAGAATATGAGACCATTAATTTCATGTTTATCTCACTGCTCGAATGTTCAGGGTTTTCAGGGAAAGCCTCATTCTCAAGATCTCTGCAAAATCATCCTCTTCAACTGTTCTATAGAATCTCAACTCTTAAGAGGAACACTGCCGGAGGGTTCAGCAGGTATTACCTCAAACCACGTGAAGAAAGGTAGCGAAGTGGCAATTTTTATTTATAAAGTTTTGAAAGTGTTGAAAAGTCACATAGCACTCAGGTGCCATTCTAAGTCTGCCTACTGTTTTTACAACATTAAGAGAATCATTTTGATTAATGCTTGTCTTAACTTTGATACAAATACCACAGTCAATGCAGGAAACCATCATGGAAACTGCTGACTGGCAGCAAATAACTGGAGCTAAAGAAAGAGAAAGAAGGCTTTACAGGACTTTCTACAACTCTTTTTCTAAACTCTATCATGCAAAACGTCTGGTTACCCAATACTGAAAGGAGGTCTGAATACTGTGTCAGAAGATAATCAGCAAATGCTGCAATAAAGCAATAGCCTTATTTTGGCTGGTAGCTCTAGCTAGGGAGAAATTAGACACAAGGACCTATGTCCTTACCACTTCTCTAAACCCAACAATCTTTCAAAACCAAGTTCTGACACTCTCTGACAAGCTCTAGCTGAAGGGTATCACACTAACTTTCAGAAAATCCTCAGTTCTAACACATGTGGTATTTAAGCATTTATGAAATGGTTCAACTTTGTAAGTACGTTAAAAAGACCTAGATAAAAAGTCACGTAACTGGGAGAAAAAACAAAAAAAACCAATTGAAAGCGTATAATCCGTGTTTGACGAGGCAAGAAATAACTGAGAAGTTTTCAACTTCTTTTAAACTTCTAATATATGTTCTAGTTTCACTGCAGATAGCAAGAAGAGTCTGTTTGGCCCAGGGACAGTTTAACAGAGGAGTCAAATAATCTCAAAGGGGTTTAACTAAAATGCATACCACATATAAATCCCAGAATACCAGATCTGCCTGGAAGGGGAAAATATAACCTTCTCATTTTTTTGCTATTTAGTGCACATTAGAGATACTTCAGTACAAGACTTCAAAGAGATCTAGCAGCAAGGGAATTCTGTCCTTCCCTTTCCCTTCCTCTTTCCCACTTCAAGTAGTGGTAATACAGTGTCCCTCCTATTAGAGGTACATTTTCAGTACCAAGGTGCTATTGGGCCCAGCCCCATATAAAACTCAAAACAAAACACCCAAACTCAAATTATTTATGGAAAAAAACCTGAAAAGACCATTTAATTTTGGCCATCATATAGCTTCAGAAATGTCTTAATTTCTCATATAACTGAAAACAGAAGCAGTTCATGTATCTAAAATGCAAGATTGTTTCAACTCTTTCTCCAAGTGCCAAAAGAGGTAATTACTTGCCTTTATTCTGTTGTCTTCTAGAGAAATTACACGAGCACGCACCCAGGCGTCTTCTCCTGCATGTACTGCAACAAGTTGCCCAACACTCAGAGACTGAGCTGGTGACGCTGTACTATTCTGACTGTAGTATGCTTTCATCTCCTCTTCCATCTGTTCCTGGGCAGAAGAATAATCTTTGCCCACATACCTACAGTATTTTACAAAACAAAACAAAACAAAAACCAACACAAGAGTTAGGAAGCAACTTCAAAAAAGGTGAATAAAAAACATAAGAACATTTACATGCAAATATGAATATATGAGTAAATTATGGATGCATACATTTTCTAAGCACACTAGTATTCAAACTCTTTTCCCACTGGCAGGGCTACAGAAAAAATAAAGTTAGTCTGTCATTAACAGACACTATCTTAATCTGGTTTTTACTAAGGTTGATCCAAAACAACACAACTAAAATATTTTTAAAAATCAGCTGTTAAACCATGTGCTGTTTACTCTCCTCCCCCAGATCAATCAGCATTAGGTTGCTGACCTAATGGTTCCTACTGAAGCAGTTTGTACTTAAAGAAGTACATAAACTTTCGGAAAACTCCAAAGAGGAAGTTCTGAAGGCTTCAGAAACAGGTCAGATTAGAGTAGACAAAAGGAAACTTACAAATTTGTATTTAGTAGCTACTGTTTCAGCATGTTCACATAGTCATTGCTACTGCACAATTCTACAACATAGTTTAGATCATCATCCTATAGACATCTAAGTTTATTCTGAAGGTCTGCTGTATACCCAAAATTAGTGCAGATATTGTACTATGATATACTATGGTAACTTTATTAAGATTGATTTAAACCTGATCACATTCCAGGGGAACCCTCATTTTCCTAAAGACAGCCTCCCGCTTTTCAGGATGACAGCCTTTTTGTTTCTACAAAACAATGTTCATCTCCCTCAAAATGGAGACAAAGTGGGATGACAGTCATGTATGTGATACTTAAAAGTTTCTTTAACATTTATTTCATAAGGATACCTAATGGATAGTTGGAGTAGCTCAACAGAAAGTAGAAGAATCTCTCAAAATTTCCTGCCTCACTCACTATTTTCCAGTAATCAGAAAATATACTTCAGCATCATACTGAAGAAGTTTTTGGTTGCTCAAAGCCAATTGAAAAACTATTTTTCAGATTTTTTTAGAAAAGAATCCTGTAAAATCACCTCAAAAAAAGAGTGTTAGAGGCTAATCTACATGCAGGTAGCCAGGCAGTACAAGTGTACACTTAGCATCATCCTTTGTCTCAACTGGAACCAATTCACATGTGCAGCAATGCTCGCTGCTCCACTGGGAAAGGAACAGAGGGGTATGCTTCCACAGTGGAACATACAATACAATTCCATCTACGCAAGAAGATGAGAGGAAAACAGTATCCAAGCTGTAGCAAAGAAACTCAAAGTAGCTGAGAAAAAAACATGACAGTTAATTCTTTCTTGTGAGAATTCAAATGCAGCACCTAGTGTATCACCTCTGCCTTCAAAGTTGTGGATCTACAGAAAATATCTAGGAGTGTTTCTATCACCTCACTTTCATTCTGACTACATCAGAATTCTCACTGAGCTGTTCCATGTCTCAAAACAGAAACAGCACCAAGCCTTCCAGCTTTGCCTTCATTACTACTGCATTTGAAAGGTTTCAGCCAAACAACATTTGGCCACATACCAAGAAAGTGAAGAGATATTGCTCCCTCCCCAAGACTGAAAGAGGAATTTTGATTTTATTGGTCCTACAAAACCCAACATCAACCAACAGGCCCTACACAGTCCTGGTGTAGATGAGCAGAAAGGGACTGGTAGGACATGTAAGGACAGATGAGCCCATGCACTGTCTCCCTCCTATACGTCCACATGAGCGTTTTCTTGTCATGGCAAAAAAACTACTCCCTTCAGGGCTAGTTGCATCGTAGCAGGATAAATGACCTTGCCCATAACCATAAGCAGTAATTTCTGTAACTAGAGCCAAGAGACCACTAATTTTCATCATGTACCCACACAGAGCTGACAAATTCAGAAACTTTAATATTGTCCAAGAAACATGGTCCACAATTTGGGAACTGCTGCTTTGTAGAGAAATTTTAATATAATCACCCTGAGCTCATCAGTGTCATACAGTATTCCTCCCAAATAATTAGTGGAAACATGCTTGAAGTAACAGATTAGAAAGCTAAGAACTGTTATTCCCACGTGCAGCAAGTCATCAATGCTGTCAGAATTAAAAAGTGTACAGGGAAAAGGAAAAAGTTTTGCAGAGTTAAGTTTCACCTGCATAGCAAGCTGGAAGTAAGAGATGTAATTTGCTCCTGCTCTTCCCAATGCAAAACATATGCACTGTGTCTGTTTCTGTATCTCTAGGTACGTAATACTTATGTCTCAAATGGGCTGTCTTTCCTGCCACTATTAATTTTCATCATCTTTCATGTTTTGGACTAATTTCAAAGAAATCTCTCAGGAACAACCTAAAACATAAAGCCTCTCTTTCCTCATTCTGTGATTTCTTTTTTTAAGCTGAGGCTCACTCACAAATTCCAACTCTGTCTTCTTTGCTAAAATGATTGACTTGTTCAGCTGGATATAGTATAAATCTTTTTGACAGATGAAGAAACTTGCCTTAAATTATGCTTTGTGGTCAGACAAGGATACCACATAAATGTATAAGCGATGCACGTAGAAGCTTATCTGGGAAAAAGCACAATATAGGAATGTAGTAGGGTTATTTTAAAAAGTCTTGCAATGGTAAGTCAAATCTGCCTTGATTTCTTATAAGCTAGTGATAGAAGCGATCAGTTCAGGACAGAAAAAGTTTTGGAAAATTTCCATTTAAGGACACAAACAAAACTATTCTTAAGTTTCATTATCAAATTAAGTAAGTAAGTAATAAAGGCCTGAAACCTCCTTTTCATCAGTTCCTTTCTGGCACACCTGCACAATATTACTATGTGCATTTATAAATAAAGGAAATAAGATAGATTGCAAAACACAAACTTGCCTAATTAGGACCTCATTAGTGTTTTTCAGTTCTAAAACCACGATGGACACAGATCCTTCCGATGGAATGATTAGAGAAGGAACAGTTATGTTCTCTGGATACTGGTCCTTGGATTCTTCATCCTGCTGTTCAGCTGTGGCCTTCACACCATCACGACTCTGGACTTTCTCAGTGACATTCAGATTTTCATCAATGCATCTTTGGGGTTTAGCATAGAGGATAGCCCTTCTGGGGACTTCAGATACATAATCCACCGTACACACATCTGAGAGCAATTCTAGGTTATTGAGAACGTCTTCTGGAAATTTTGCTTGGTAAGTGTCTTGGTACACTTTGGGAAGTGCATGAGCCCAGAGACCATTGGAATATTTCAGCAAGATGCTAACAACTTTCTGCTTCAAGTCGCTGCTCAGTGATGCAGATGTGGTCTCCATGTTCGGTTTTACCAAAGGGTCTGCTTTTGAAGAAGTAACATTCTGAGATGCCTTTTCTTGATTGGTATTGCTTTTTGCTACTGGTGGTATTTTCTTTGCAGGATAAAGGTGTTCATCCATCTGATCACCCCTGTGTATTTTCTCCACCTGGTAAAACAAAAAAATAGAGCCAACAAATCAGTTGTATCTCAGAGTCTAAATAATTTTGCCAATTACATTTTTATAACATGCATTTTATACCGACTTTGAAGTGGACATCTGCAGGAAACTAAGCTTGAGGCAGTTACTATAGAGTAGTATTTCTTGAAATGCTTCCTCCTCTGTTTTGAAGGATACCAAAAACATATGACTACATCAGTACAGGGCAAATATCTAATCTATACAATACAGCTGGAACTTGCTTCCAAAGAAGTACAATCTCCCTTTTCTCCCAGGAGGACCAGAAGATGACGACGCACTCCATGAACTTAGGTCTTTCGCACATTACCCCTCAACAATCTTTCACACAGGTAAGCATATCATAAACAAAAGGGAGATGGGATTTGATTCTATACTTCAGAAACAAGAGGGCACTTGCCAGGCAGTGGTGTCAGGCAGGCTATCTGCTGTCATGCTCAGGGAATTATTTTTCAGTACAAAAGTTCTGAAATTAAGGAAGAAATGTCTGGATCATAATAAATTTCATAATAAAATTGATTAGGCCCTTTTAAGCCATGCTCACAGCCTCCTCCAGAACCAGACAGATGTTTTGCCAGTCCCTATGTCTCTAGCCCTTGCTAAGTTCAAGAATAAGCATCTCACATAGTTTTGAAGTCACAACTGTGAAAGCACCATTTGAGAACTGTAGCAACAAACTCACAATAAAATTCTGTTTCCTCAAGCTATGCAGTTTCAATCTAGATGGATCCAACCATCACCTAACAGGAATTTATGTAAAACTGAGATAACAAAAGCTCTCAGAGTTTCTACATCGGTCCCAAAGCAAGAACAACTCCAGCAATAAGGAAAGTTACTAAGGTTTGTGTAGTTCCACTCTGATGTTCCTTCCTCAGAGGAAACAAACATCATCAAAGCAATTGTCAGAAGCAGATCAAAGAAAAAACATGGAGCAGCTGAATTACTTGCAACTACTTAGGAGTAGCATTTACCTCCACACTACTGATGTCCATACCCATCAGAATTTTGCAAACCTTGCCCAAGTAACTCTTTGCAGTTCTGCCCTACCAACATACAATGGAAGCATACTGAACAAGGCTTCAGGTATTACCTTACATATGAAGAATAACACAGGTCACTCATGGGCAAGATAACGCTAACAAGACACAAACACTGAGTTACAATACATGAAAAAAACCCTTTAAAATGGCCTTTTCTGTGTCTAGAACCATGTATTTTGTCCTATGTACACCTCATCACACTCAGCTGAAATTGCCACATGATGATCTGAGCTGAGAATCAGCAAATGCACTACATAAGTGGATTTCCGCACACTTCCTCTGCATTACATTGTCTAGGCTGGTGCCAAAGCAAGGTATGAAATGGTTCTTGGGAATAGGTCTTGGTCAACTTCCCCGAATACTAGCCCGTATGCTATCTAAAATCATCACAAAGAAAACAGTTTTCATAGATATAAAAAAAATACGAACCAGGTTAGAGAACTCTCACACATTTTTGGTGGCATAGCTGAATTATTCTTTATCAGTGAAAATCAAAATAATAGTATTTTCTCCAAGAATAACACATAAGAAGGCAAACAAACCTATCTAACAATCCCCAGTTCCCCAGACTCATGTGAATGAGTCAAACAAGCTCTAAATTCCAATCTTTCCAAGTAAGCTCACTAAACCAAGGAGATATTCCCTCTTAACATCTCTTTGTGAGGAAGGGAAAGCCACTGTCCTATAGATGTCTACTTACTAAGGAACAGTTATCTACTATAGGAAAAAGTATAAACAAATCATATAAAGGATGGTACATTCACCAAGGTCTTAGGCAGCTTGCTAGTCAGGTTGATAGAAGAGATGGCAAAACATGTCTGGCCATGCAGACTAGAAGAATCAAAGATGCCTTCAATGATTCATGACACGGAGAACCTACATCTGTAGGTCCACTGATATGAGGAATTTTATTATGCTGCTTGTACCACAGGAGCTCAGTTAAAAAGACAAGCAAACAGAAACTTACCAAAGCATTGGAAGGGCCTGGATACACAGCCAAGAGACCAAAGAATATCAAGTGACTCAGAAATCAGTGCACACCACCTTGGCAGAAAATGACATCCTAGATACAGAGGAATTAATAAAGATATTCCCTGTGTCCACACACAGGATTGAGTAATTTGTTTAAATGACCAGTCAAGGAAACTTTTAGCTCCAGAAAATACTTGGCATTATCAGGACAACAATTTGTTTGAGAAGGCTGTGTTGAGATGTATGGCAGTTCATCCTGAAAGAAGCTGGATGCAGAGTCTACCTTCATGCATTCTTTCTCTTGACTAGCACTCTTTACACAGAGCTGCAACAGAGCTGAATAAATTTTTGCTGACAGGACTATAAACTCTTACACACTAAAGACTGGCAGAAGACTAAGAAGAGAAGATCCTCAGAGATCTTTAAGCCTCTTAACTCCAATAATAGCTCTGGGTTTTCTAGGCACTGAAGTTCAGTTTTGAAGGAGCTGTAGCTGCTGACTGAGCAAACCATTCAGAGACAGAAAAAATGCTATTTTACTAAGTAATTTCAGATTCCTACACTATAAATGATCTCAGGTCAACATCATTAGAATCACACAATGATAGAATCATAGAATATCCTGAGTTAGAAGGGACCATCAAAGTCCAACTCTTAACCCTGTGCAGGACATCTCCAGGAATCACACCACGTGCCTAAGAGCATTGTCCGAACACTTCTTGAACTCTGTCAGGCTTGGTGCTGTGACCACTGCCCTGGGGAGCCTGTTCCAGAGCCCAACCACCCTCTGGGTGAAGAACCTTTTCCTAATACCCAACCTAAACCTCCCCTAACACAGCTTCATGCCATTCCCATGGCTCCTATCACAGGTCATCAAAGAGAAGAGATCAGTATCTGTTCCAACCTTAGTGATTCCACAATTCTGTTTCTGTAATTTCTTCTGTACTTAACTGAAATGTTAAAATTGACTCATACTGGGTATATTTTTGTATTTTCTTTCATTTTTAGACTAAAGGATCCCCATTGTAATGACATCCCCTGTTCAGGTTCAGCTAGTGCTCAAGGCTAGAGTGGTAAGCTCCTGTAAAGTACAGGAGTGTCTTTAGGTTGCCCCCTTCTGCCCCATTCTCTTTGCCCTCCTGCTACATTACCCTGCACATCACAGTGAAGATACTTGTTCTCCACAGTTTCTTGTGTTTTTGAGACTCTGACTTAGGAAGACATACAATTACAAATGAAACTCTGATGCAATAAGACAGTGGAGTCAATATAACAACTCCACACTGTTGGTGGCTGCCCTTATTCCTCACATCCTTATGCCAGCACTGAGGATCAGCAGACATCTTTGTCAGCAGTTTTTTGGCCAACTTTTACCTCATAATGCAGTGAAGTCCTTCTACAAGGTCAGGAAATTGCAAGATTTAACACACAAGGAGTTGCAGGGGTTGCAGGAACAAGGAAAGATGCTGTCAAATGGAGTATGACTTCATTTGGTGGCTCATCATGCTGTCTAACCCCTTATAACTAGGACTGAGCTTCAGGCACATGAAGTTATAGTCTGCTCCCATGCTGTGTTTGGACAGCAAAGTTATTCTGGATCTTGTGTTCTCAACTGGCTCATTCCCACACATGCTATGACAGCATCTTCTCAGTGAGGGTGACACCAACTGTATTTTGCCCTGTGCTGTAGTATGTACAACACATCTAGTTCAATTTCAGATAGAACACGGCTTGTGTTCCCTGAATTCCATTCCAAATGGCCGGTGACTCTGTGTCTAGTCCTGAGATACCCACTAAAGCAAACTGTCAGATCAAACACTGATTTCTTCAACAAGCATGGCAAAAGAAAGTTATCATAATCCCAGAGCTCATTTATAGGAAACAGTTTGCAGGGCTTGTGTAAAACTGTGCAAGCTTTCATTCACACATACTACCAGACTGGACAGCCTGCTCCATTGTCTGCTCCATGTGTGAAGTGCATTAGAGATGATTTTTTTATTCTCCCAAGTCTGTTTCCCTATTTAGAATGATGACTCTTGCTTCACACAGCTAACTGTGGTACAGAAATTCCTTCCCTGAGAGTAAAGACCTGACAGAACCAAAGTTGCTCAAGGAATACAACTGGCTGTGGCAATACTTATCTTCTTTGTGCAGACCTGTTTAATGGACTCTGAATGCTACAGTAAAAAACTCAGCTGCCATATATAGTAGTATGTAGTATCCATTTGTTAAGAAGTGGTATTACTGCCCAAGAACAGATTCAGGAAACAACAGTCCTAATCCTATTTCTGTCTGTTTGTTTACCAGTTGATCCTGCCATCTTCCTAAGCCTCTAGTTTTACTTTCTGCAAACAGTCACAACTTTTATAAATGTAAAGTATGAAGAACATTCTTAGAACTAGATACAGCTAGTAGCTAAAAAAAAAACAAAACCAAAATATCCTACCAGTCAACTAGGCAACACATACAAGTTCCATTCTTGACTAAAAAAATCCTCTACCTTCCTGTAATGACAAACTTCACCTTGTAATGACTACTTAAAAACGAACAAAAAAAGCAATCACAAACACCCCAAAACCACTGAACAAAAGCATGTTAATTTTCCCCTTAATTTCTCTGATATTTTTCCAAATACGTATCTTCAAGAGGACTAACACACTGTGGCACCTGTCCAGCACCATCCCAGACATCCAAGAGATGAAGGGAAGAACACTAGGCTTTCCTTTACTGTGTAAAGCCTCCTCCTCAGAACAAACAGCCAGGCAAATGTTCTCCAGACTGAGGAGCCTCTTCACACAGTATCAGCCAATACAGTGCCTAAGCACACTAACAAATATGCTCAGCCTAAAAAAACCTACATTTTTTAGCCATATCCTTATTAAAAAGCAGTAAGACAACTGACTAAGAAATGGTAGACTACTGGATATGAAACTGTCCTCTGATGATAAGAGACTAATGGTTATTCTGCTATGTAGCCAGGGCCAGTAGGGTATTTTATGAAAAAGAAGAACATCTTTGCTCTGAAACTGCCAAAAAGCAGATATACCTCTTCCAGCACAAGTGGAATTTCTGCATTCAGAATGGCAGTGTTATTTTTCTACCAACTCCTTCAGAAGATTGACAGAAAGACTAAGGCAGCAACTATTAAAAGAAAACTCTAGAAGCAAGTCTAGAGGAATACATCCCTTCTTTCTGTCAATTAAAAGGTGGGTGCTTAACGTTTGTTCTATCTTCTTTTCTAACTGCAAGAATGAATTTGGGAAGACAGGTGCAAAAAAAGATGATAGAAGACAGCTTGACCTGGCAAACAACAAAAGGGACTGACGTATTTTGTCATCATCTCAGATTGATATAAAAGCATGAAAAAAGCCCACTACTTGAAAGAATCCAGCACCAAGACTGGTTAAAAATTAAAAGCTAAGAGGCGGAGTAGTTCAGCCTGGAGAAGAGAAGGCTTATAGCAGGTGTCCAGTATCTAAAGGAGCTTAAAAGAAAGATATAGAGAAACATCTTGCCCTAGGACAGAGGGTAACGGCTTTAAACTAAAAGAGATTTAGACTACATATAAGAAAGACATTTTTTACAATAAAGGTGGTGAAACACTGGCACAGGTTCCCCAGACAGGTGGTTGATGCCTGGAAGTGTTCAAGGCCAGGCTGGACAGGACTCTGAGCAACTGGATCTAGCTGAAGATGTCTCTGCTTATTGCAGGGGGGTTGGAACTAGAGATGGCCTTTAAAGGTTCCTTCCAACCCAAACAACTCTACAACTCTACTGTAATTACACACAGACAGACTGATTTAGTGCACTGGAACTGTCCTGGGTCAGAACAAAGATATTCCTAGCCTAACATCCTATTTGACAACAGCAGGTGTCCAGGAGAAAGCATAAGGGACAGGATGGTTGTAGGGATACATCCTCCTCCCATTCCGGATACTCCATAGTTCAGGCACTACTGGAGACAGCTTCTTTGGAATGAAGTAGGTCATGACAACTAAGGCCAGAGATCACCAGTGCATGTATTCACTTGCTTTTGAATTCTTCATGATTAACATTCCCCATCTACCTTCTTCAAGTCTCTTATTATATTATAACCCATATCTCCATCTTTCCCCATTCAAATCATTTAACTCAGTTTTTGCTTGTATAGAACTTAATACTTTTGTTTACATGTCACCCTTTTGAATCATCTTTTCACTCTGCTTGATCTCTCAGTCAATTTTTGTTTGTGTATTTTTTGGGTGGAGACGGGAGGAGCATATCTGATTCTGATATGTGCTTACAAAATAGGTTTCCCACTGGTACAGTGTTTGCTATTTTGTTCTCTGTTCATGAGAATGGGAAGTCTTTACAGGGAAGTTTGCTGCCTGGGGTCCCTGGGGCCCGAATCTAGATGAGATGTCACTGAACAACTGAATAGTTTAGTACAGCTTTTGAACTCTTATCCACTCCTGCACTTTCATGTGAGTAGCAAATACGTTGCAACAAAAACTTTAAGGTTGATCAAAAGACATTTCAGAGCCCCGGGAAGAACGTTTAAAAATTCAGAAGCACAGGCATTTGGACAATGCCCTTAATGAAATATTTTAACTTTTGGTCATGCCTGAAGTCGTCAGGCAACTGGACTAGATGATCACTGATAGATCCCTTCTGACTGAAATACTTCTTTTCTATTTATTTGCAAGTAGTTATCACTTGCATTTTTCTGTATTGAGCCAATATCTGCATAAACGCCAAGATCTCTTTTCCCAAGCTTAACAACCCCCATGCAAAGCCCCCACATTTTTTTAATGTGAGTCCTTTCTGTCCACAGCTGTAATTGAGTCTCACTTGAAATTTTATGGGCCAGCAACCTGATGTTAGGAGGTTACACAGTTCTTCAGAGAGCCCTGGTCTTCATAAGTCTGAATGATCCTGTATTATTATCCAGCTCAACTTGTATTTGCACCCTTTACCATCTCACTTACTACAGTCCTGACCGGCATGTTTCCAAGTGTTGCCTCTGTGAAATTTCACCATGACTTCCTGCCTTTCTGAATGTCAAACATTTCTGCCTTGCTCCATCTCTAATCTTTTAACCAATTAAACATCCAGGCAAGGACCTTCCCTCATGTTCTAGGCCTGCCTAATTCTCTAAAAGCTCTTGCAAAAGAACTCTGGAAATTCAAGTAAATGTTTTGAGAAAATATCTAAGAGTTTAGTCTTCTCTTGCACTGCCTTATGTGAATCGCCATCTTCTAAATCACAGAGTTCAAGTAACTGAGGAGAGCGGAAAATATGCAAGGAAAAAGTCTTTTAAACATAAATACCACTCAGTAAGGAGATTTATATTTAGACTACAAAGGGAACCAACAGTCATTTGGGATCACCAGTACAGTAAATTTATTACTACTTTTTGGGCTGTGACTTACAAAAAAAAGAAAACTTGTTAATTTATGTTTCTACATCCCTCTCACACCTCTGCTGTAATGTTCTGTCTCCCTCAGGGGTTCAGTTGTCTGCATCCCAAAGATTTAAGGCTTAGATCAAACACAGCAAAGCTATATAACTTTGGGTCAGAATTCATAGAAAACTTCTAAGTTCTGAGAAAGACTTCTGAGAAAAACATGTAGAAAGATAAGAAATGAGACAGGGTAGAACGTCTAAATTAGGGATCACTAGCTGCCTAAATATGCATGACAAAGTAATTTGTCAAATAGAAAGGTATAAAATTCTGATATAAAAAGATGAAGGTGGGAGGGTCACTGCCAGTCATCACTTTTTTCAAAGCACTAGTCCTGCTGGAGGTCAAAGCAAACCAGTCAGCAACACCATGGATCTGAATGACATAGCTGTTGAAGCAGATTCTTCTCCTGACTGAAGCCTGTCTAGACAGCAAAGACTTTTGGGTTATTATATAACAGTGGTGAGCATATTTATTCTCAGCCCCATTGCTCATGAAGGCTGGCTATAATCCAGGAGTCCTTGCCACTACTTAATTCCTTTGTACTTTTGCATTTAGCTGTGCAAAATATGTTGCTACAAGTTAGATGCTCAAGCAAGCTAACGTAAAGAA
>VZRE01005783.1:39705-130775 GCA_013396775.1 Cephalopterus ornatus | reverse complement strand
AGCTTTAGTTTGGTCATTTCGGTGTTTTCTTTAGCTTTTCCCTTCTCCATTTCTCTTGTGTTCATAGAGGGAGTGGGGAAAGGAGAGGCTGCAAACTGTATGGTTTGAGCATTCAGCAGGAAAGACGGATCCAAACCATTACAAATAAGCATGCCTCTGTAGGTTTCATACAACTTCTTTTAGATAACAAAAATAAAAATGTTCAATGTGAATTGTTTGGGGGTTTGTGTATACATTCACAAGTTGATCTTGACATATTTGCTTTGTAAAGGGTCAGTTTCACTCTGTAACTGGAAAGTTTAAATCCTATCAACTAAAAGAAATTAAATCCCAATTTTTATAATAGCATAAGGTCGATCATAGTTGTTTAATAATTTTAGAGTATTTTTGAATATGTAACTTTTTGTGCGTGTGCAACTTGGTAGCTAACTCTCTTGGGTACTTGGTTATGCTTATTTTGTGTGTGCAACTTGGTAGCTAACTTTCTTGAGTACTTGGTTACTCTTAAAGTAATTAGTAGTAATTAAAGTTATGGCCCACAGTTTATAGGAACATGGAACACTTTGATTTTTAAGTGCTAGATCTTTTTTGGTTAATTTCATTTGTAGAGTGCTTTGAAGAACTTTTCAGATTCTCCACTATTAATGTAAAATAGTAGATTTCCTGATACCATGAAGCCATAGATAATTGTTTTATATTGCATATTAATTTTGGTTCTCCTTTTTAAGGAAAATGTGAAATATGCAGTTCGTTTGAGGAATTATGGAAGCCGGACTGCCAATGGAGATGGTGGAATGACCACAGTTCAGTGTCCAGATGGTGTAACATTTACATTTAGTACATGCAGTCTGAGCAGTAATGGCACTAACCAGACAAGAGGACAAATTCCACAGATTCTGTATTACAGGTTTGTGTGTTGTCATGATCCATTTCTAAGAAAAGTGAATAAAACCATCACAGTGCTGTTACACCACATCTGTTTTTAAGAAGCAACGGATATCATCCGAGTGTGTTTGTGGTGCCACTTCCAGCCTTGTTTTAGGTTTTGTCTTTTTGACTTTGCAAATTATTTGGTGGTTGACCTCTTACAAGGTTCACTGTTTACTGCTTTAAAGCTGTAATACGGGGAACTGGTAAGATGCACTACTTCAATTTCTGGATTTTTTATATCCCAAGAGATTTTTGAGAGACTGCTCACTGGAATGTTTATGTTTCCGATTTACTCCGTTATTTCCTCAGTTTCCAAAAACAGTTGTGTCATGTAGTGAAGCAAGCTCTATTTATATGGGAACTGTCAAAGGTATAAAAAGAGGAATTTCAACTGCCTGAAGAAAATCAACTGAAACATCAGACTGTCCTGAAGGGAAGCTTTATTTCAGCTTTTCAGAATGGCAGTAGGAATTCATTTATGGTAATGCTTTTGCAGAAAGTATGGCTTTCATATTTGAGGTGCTTGCCCTGATATGTATAAAGACACAATTTTCAAACTGTCAGTACAAGGCTGATCAATAGAAGATGCAAGGAATAATAATTTACTTTTATATTTGATTATGTGTGAGATGTACCTACTGAATAAAAGATGAAGAGGATAAAATTAGTAGTGCTACAACGAGTGATGTATTTTGGACTAACAGGCACAGGAACATGCTGCTCTTAAGAAAATTTTAAAGAAGCTAAAGTATGAAGAAAAGTGGCCAGCAAAATTATAGTAATGGTGTATTTGAAGATACAGGATAGCTCTAATCTATGTCAAAATATGAGATTTATGTGCTTAAAGAATCAACAGACCTCCCTCTAATTAAATTATTATTTATGAAGACAGCAAAACATAAATCAACAGCCAGTGTTTCTATGGCAAAATTGTGTGACATATTGGGAGGGAAGTACACAAAGATCCAGTTTGTCAGTAAAAACAGCAATTACTTATTAAAGAATGGAATTGCAGTGGTGCATATCACGATACTTTCATTGATTTGTTCTCCTGGAATCTTGGACATATGTGTTTAGGATATTCCTCCAGCATTTAGAGGAATTTAATGAGAAGTATCATAATTAGGAAGTATCATTATGTAAGAAGGAGGAAAGAAGGCAAGGAAAACTTTTATTTTCACTCCTAGATTGTCTGCTTTTATACAAGCAAAAGAGGAAATTAAAGAGAAATAGTGATTTCTTTGATTTCAGAAAATCAAAGGACATAATTTCAGCAATGGAAGCTTCAGGGCATTCTAACTTGATAATAAAATAATATATGGAAAAAAACCACACCAAAGTCTTGTCTTCAGATCAGACCAGTCTCAGGTTTTTGTGTTTCAACTCATACAATTCTAAGAAGCTTTTGAAATATTATAGTGGCACAACTCAGAACTGTTACAGAATAAATCAAGTATGTTGGAAAAAATTGCAGTTGCTGCCTGTAATCACTATGTCTTTTGAAGTTTGCTTGGACAACAGAAACTTAATGTTAACTGATCTGTGACTATAGTTACGGACTTAACTTGAGGATTCACAGTTTGATGTATATAATAACTCAAAGTTTTGATTTGACTACAGCAAAGGAACAAATGTTCAGTCAACTATTATAGAACAGGTTGTAGGAGTCAGACTGTTTTGTTTGAAGGATACTCAAATACAAATCGAATTGTTACTTATGCGTATGCAAAGAAAGGCCGTACTGAAAGATGTGTGTTAACACTCTTCTCATAAGGGCAGGAAAGTTTTGGAGGGATTTGTTGGAAAAGTGCTCGGTTGAATTTCACCCACTGCCATTCATTTATAAAACCAAATGAAAAAGGCTTGAGACTGGCAGCAAAATTACAATTCTAGGACACACTGACAAAACAAAATAATCTTTTTTAAATAATAAATAATTTAAGTCATAGAGAAGGACAGATATCCTTGTTATTTACTGAACTGCTCAGGGTAAAATTTTTGAGCATTCTGAGATGCAAGTTCTGAATTACTAATGTTGCAGAATGACATTTTGAAAGATCAGATTTTTCTTGACAAACATAAGATATCCAAAAGACAACAGGAAATGTTGCTTTACCTGTTGACTAAGTGATTTTGTATCTCTATGCTGGGGCTTAATCACTATCATATTGAGTGCTTGAATGAGTTTATAATTGTCTTTTGACTGCTTTGAAAAAGCAAATCAAACCACAACTGTTATTTACCTTTTTTAAATGTATGTTTAAATATTTTGTGCATAATGTTGTTTAGGAGAGCCAAACTTGACAGAGTGGATTTAAAAGAAAAAACTATTTGTTAAAACTGTTTGTTAAGCCCAGGATTGTATTTCAAAACCAAAATTAATCTTTGAAATGGGGAGGGAGAATCTTTTTCCCTGTTACGCTAATGCAGAAATATCTGTTGAAAAAGTTTTACTTGTTTCTGTGACATTGCTCTGTTTTTATCAAGATAGGTGGTTGGCCTTGGAAGAGCATAGCAATTATTATGTTTCTGTGGTTTAAAAGGCATCTAGTCAAAAGAAACATTCCAGAAAAGTGCTTTTAATACTTTTTACCAAAAAAAATAAAGTTACTCGAAAAGGCTAACACTGAGGCATCGCCTCCAAAATATCTTCTATGGTTTCTTTGATTGCTTTATCATAATAGTAGTGATAATGTATTCTTTATTGTTTTATCATAAATTGCTTTGCTTATTCTATGCCAAAAATCAGTCAGTGATTTTTTTTTAATGTAATTTTGTATTTTGTGAACTTACTTTAATTTAATCCACCATCTAGGAGTGAGTATGATGGAGATCTGCAATCACAGCTGTTGAACAAAGCTAATGAAGAAGACAAAAATTGTAGCAGGGCTCTTTCTGTCGTGAGTGCTGTTGTACGAGCAGCCAAAGACTTGTTGCACAGGGCTCTTGCTGTAGATGGTAAGGCTTGAGAAAATTTACCTTTTAAAACTTTTCAATTTGCTAGCAACCATTTTTTCAATTTGCTAGTAAAATACTACTGAATACCAGAGTTGTGATGTTTATCTTTTTCTTTCCAAAGAATATTTTTCTAACCTTTCATTCCTCTAGGTATCAGACTGTGTAACTTTTATGTCATTCAGTTGCACTTGAGCTATCATAGGCAGATACCTCCTATGAATTTGCTCATCAATTTAGCAAGTATTATATTAAAACTGGTAAGATTCTTTGTTTCCAAAAGGTCTTCCATGATGAGTTAGTTGCAAATTTTATGCGTGTTTTGCACAGTGGTGGTAATCAGCAGGACTGTTGAATTTAATGGATTTGTAAGCACTTAGACATCCATTTTTGAGAAATGTAGACATTAGCCATTGTAGTAAAAATGTTCAGGATATAATATAGTGCTATAAAAATTGTTTTGAAGGGCTGGGAGGACATTGTTGTGCTAACTTTTATACATAGAAAATATGAACACAGCTTCACAAAACACCAAAGAATGCAATAAAATAATGCTCCAATAGGAAATTTTTGAACACAGAACTGTATATGACATGTTTATCTCGGGTGAACTTGGCAGATTCAGAATTTGACAATGCCTAGATAATGAAAACAATTTGAAGTAAAAATCAAAATTGAACTCGCAAGAGGCAAACCAGAAAAATAAGATGTGTTTTGAACAATGGCACATTTATTCATAATACTTGTGTTGTAACTATCTTTATTTAGCTGAAGACATTCCAGAATTGCTCAGCTCTTCCAGTCTGTTTTCGATGCTGCTTCCCCTCATAATAGCCTACATAGGACCAGTAGCAGCAGCTATTCCCAAGGTATGCCCCTCAACAGAAATTGCTGAAGAAATGTGCGAATGCTATGCAGGGAAAAGGTTTACTCTGAAATTCCGAATATCTTGATGTCTTATGATTTGGTGAATTAGTGTTTTATATTTGACCACATGACTCGTGAATTTTCCAAGAGTCAAGAATTTTAAAAATATGTAGTGACTTTTTAACTTGAATTGAAAACATTACAAAAAAAAGTACCCTAAGGAAGCAGAAAGAAGTATGACAGGCTTTACCAGTAGTAAAAGACAAGGCATTAGAAAGATGTCATTTACAGCTCATTGATGAACATAAATGGTATAAAATGTTCTTTTATGCTATATAAATTCTATTTTTATAGTAAAGAGCAAAAGCAGTTGCTCATTAAATTAATATTATTTCTATCAAAGTTAGAGATGGTAAGATGTCAGCTGTAAGTAAAAGAACCTTATTTCCTAGTGGCAAGTGTTTTGCTTTAGAAGTGGTTCCACTCCTTTGAAAATGTCCCAAAGATTACAGGGGACAATGCGAAGCATAACATTACATGCATTAAAATAATGATGCCATTACAAAGAATAACTGAACTATTATGTTGGTATGGTATTTGCTTTCTGTCAGCTCATGCTTTTACTGGTTGTTACTGTCCAGGTTTTTTAGTAGAAGCTATTCCAGTGAAAATATCCCTCAATGGTATACACATTCTTGTGTCAGCTTTGGCAAGTCTCCAAGAGGAATATTTGAGATTATTGTAGTGAGGTTTCTTCTGTCGAGATTGTGTAGATGCAGAATTGAAAAATGACTGAATGAATTCTAGTTAGTGATATTCTGAGAATATCCAAACAACTGTTGTAAAGAAATGGAAGTTTGAGGGAATTGTTTTCACCAACTTATAATACTTTAATGCATGTGGTCTTATGTTACAGGTTGCTGTTGAGGTCTTTGGCCTAGTACAACAGCTACTTCCTTCCGTGGCAGTTCTGAATCAGAAATATGCCCCTCCAGCTTTTAACCCAAATCAGTCTACAGACAGCACCACTGGAAACCAACCAGAGCAAGGGCTTTCAGCTTGTACTACCTCCAATCACTATGCTGTTGTAGAAAGTGAGCACCCCTACAAACCTGCCTCTGTTACGCACTATAAGGTGAGCACAGTTTCTAAGTGCATGGGCAATTTCTTAAAAGCTTGATACATGGGTTTTCTTGAGTCAATATTTACTATCTGGAAAATTGTTGCTGTGGATGATAATTCGTGTTTCTAATATAGGAGACAGTTTCCTATATTATTGCTGTACTGCTTCCTGGACAAAACTCTTTCTCCATTAAATATAGTGGAAACTAGTGAAGTTTTAACGCCCTAACTCAGGTATATACTTTAAGTCCCTAAATTTGGTTAGTCTTAGATTTTCCTACTGTCATGCACAGTTTTTTTCCTCTATACTGTATAGATTGTAGAAGTTCAAAGTCTTTATGTATACATTATATAATCAAATATGAGACTTGCTTACCTAATGCTAAAACAGTGTTTTGCAAAAATATGTTATGTCAGTTCTAGTTCAATTAATATTAATAAACATCAATAGAGAAGGGGTGTTTTTTTTTCTAGTTGAGTAAAGCTCTCAGGCATAAATTACATGTCTTAGAGAGAAATCCCCTGTTTCAGTTATTGAAATAATGAGCTCGGCAGTTGCATTGATACCACAACTCTAAATGCAGAGGTAGCAAACCTGTAATCAAGAGCCTGAAGAGGTCATTGATTACTATTCCACTTGTTTGTACTGTGAGATAGCAAAACATCCACTGCAGAAAATACAGTTTCTGTGTGATCGTCCTGATGCAATAGTGCTTATTATTGTCCTGAAAGCTTATGGAGGTCATGTGAAGCCTTGGGTTTAGGGGTTAGTGTATTTGAATTTTTGTAGCTATATGCCATTGTACTGCAGGCCATATTCACAAATGTGATTCAGCTACTCTGTACTTTTTTAGGATTGCAGATATTTGGTATGTTTATTGAAGTTTGAGTTTAAAAAGGTATATGAGAGTTCCATGTTCATAGTAGTCTGTGGTTGTTTTGTTTAATGAACCTGTGCAGAGTTCTGAATCACTAGTGGTGTTGGCACAAATACTTAATCTGAATATTCATTTATAATACAGGATTATAATTGAGTAAGGTGGTAAAGCATTTCAGGTGTATATGAACTTCAGGTGTATATGGCATTCAAAGAATAGATTACGTTAATGTTAATTTAAAGCATATCAAAACAGTTGTAACAGAATTACTTGATTAAATCACTTGTGTAGACTAAAGAGTTAAAACCAAAAGGAAATTAAATAAATATTACAAAAACCCCCAACAACCCCCAAAACGTGGACATAATTAAACTATTGCTTTTTTTTAGGTGACTTTTCCTGAATGCGTCAGGTGGATAACAATAGAGTTTGACACTCAGTGTGGCACTGCTCAGTCAGAGGATGTTCTTCGTTTACTAATTCCTGTCAGAATTGCACAGAGCCTGGGATTTGGACCAAAGCATGCTTCTGTTCATGAAAACCTTAATTCGTGGATAGAACTGAAAAAATTCTCTGGATCTTCTGGATGGCCTACCATGGTATTAGTATTGCCAGGTAATAAATATATATTGTAATAATTAGTAGTAATGTGAGTTACTGAAATAATGAAAGAAAGTTTGTTTGCCAAGATAATTTTGCAGAAAAATCAAAGTTGAAGTGTCTTTATCCAAGCTGGCAATCTGATTATGTGCGTGGTAGGTTTCTTGCTTGAAGTGTTAGTTTGCTTTTTTTCTCATGGTTTTAATTCACGTGTTACATATAAAGCCTGGGTTTCATATATATGCATGTAGAAGAAGCATGCCAAAAGAGGAGGAATACATTATTTATTTATTTATTTGAATTATGCTTTTACTTTTTTAAGGAAATGAAGCTCTTTTTTCTCTGGAAACCGCGTCAGACTATGTGAAAGATGAAAAAGCTTGTTTTTATGGTTTCAAATGTTATGCAATTGGATATGAATTTAGTCCAGGATCTGATGAGGTAAGGAAAAAGTGAGATGGTTACAGTTGCTACACCTAATAAATCTCTGCTATAAGGCTATTTTTTGCGGGTAAAATATGTGTATTTCCACTTCTGACTAAATAACGTTAGCAAAGTATTTTTAGATTAGTTTTAAAAAGGTTTTAACACTTTTTGTCACAGATATTATTCATTTGGAATTCTTTAATCAGGACATTATGGGAATGACTTTTTCCTTGGTTTGTGGCAGTCTGCAAATACACAGTGTGGTTTTATCTTTTACGTCAATGGGATGTGAGATTTCCTCAAATTCCAACCTACTGTTGCATCAGAAATCTGAAGTTTTGGGGCTTTCAGATACAAAGTGATCAGTATTTTACTGTCACTGCCAATTGAATGACAAATATGCGTTATTTTTCCAGTGCTCAGTTATACTAGAACTCTCAGACTCCCTGGAAATACTTGTGTGCATTTAGACTACCTGAGATTTTACCCAGTGGTCTCCTCATCTTGCCTTTAAGGACATGAGTTGTTTCCACCACTGTTTATTGCAAAGGGAAGATGAAATTTCTTCATGTTCTTGACCCAGTGCTTTCTTTTGGCTTATTTTAAGAGACTAGTGAAAATGCTTAATATGTTTTATAATCCAGAAAAATAATTCTTCCCTTAGCTTGGGAGTCATTGGGCCTGTTGCTTCATGTGAACTTCACAAGGTCTGCATCTTGCTTACACTGCAACCCTCACAGAAGATTTATGCCATCTTATTCTTAGATTTTGCTGAAGCTAAATCATGTCTTCAGGCTTTCAAAATGTGAAGTTCTTTGGAATTTTGTAGCTTATCAGATAAGAAAACATACTATGAGATTATTAGCTATGGTGGTCTTGCTTTCAGCAAAATCAGATCTATAAATTCTACAGATTATCTAACTAGTGTGTGTTTGGATAGTAATTTTTGCTTCAGAAAAAAACATGCAGATGGTTTTGTCATTCATTTTCTTTAAAGCACTTATGAACAAAGCTGCTGGCATGTTTTGAACTCTCAGTGCTAAAACATGCTAGCCAATGTATTATCTCTATCCCCTAAAGAAAAGCCTTAAGTAGTTATTTTCAAACATACCTATTTATAGCACTAACACTCTAAAGTTTTATAAATAGAAAAGCAACTTTTATAGTGTAAAAACTACCTTGCATCTCAGGACTGAAAACACCATAAGTAACTTAGATATAGTAATTGGACAGACAGTGCAAGGTCCTCATTCTATTAGCAACTTTGTGGTGAAATTTTCTGAACATTTTCCTGAAGTGTTACCGATTATCATATTCAGATGTTCTTACTAGGCTACCAAAAGCGTGGTAACCCATTTATTAATGCTCTTACCAAGTGGAAATTATTATAAAAAAATTTTATTGCTGAGAAACTTCAAACTGGGACAAAAGTATTTCTTAACATAAAAGCATAGTCAGGGAAATGTATTCATTTTCCTATTTTCTGGGACACTAATTTTGAAAACTGTTTTAATTTGAAGGGTATTATTCAGCTGGAGAAAGAACTGGCAAATTTAGGAGGGTCATGTGCAGCAGCTTTGATGAAGAAAGATTTAGCACTCCCTATTGGTAAGTCCTATGCAGAGGACATGCTTCCTTACTTTATTGTTGTCCATGTCAATGTTTTCTGAATTTATACTACATTTAAATATTATTGTTGCTTTTAGTTAGAGAGAATAATACAAAATTGGTTCTTAAAACTAAATTAATGAAAAAAAGATAATTAAGTGAGAGTGTTTTCTGCTTACACCTTTCCCATCATGTGCATATGGGGAGGAGGGAGACCTCTAAATGAACTCCCCCATCCACAGGTAATGTATCAGTGTATGAAATGTGTCTCACAGTTTCCTTGTGGTACCTCACAAATGTGCAGGTATCATCTTTGTATTTCTCTTTCACCGTCTTTTCTCCCCTCACTCTGTATACCTTTCTGAATGAAAAAAGTACCTGCAGCATTGAATTGCAAAATTTAAAATTACTGCTTTAAAATTGAAAGTGACCATTGCATCTATAAACCTTATAGCTAAAAATATTTCTACTATAGGTTTTTTTACAATTAGAAACAAAATTACATACTTTTGCAGCAGATGCAGCAAATAAAGGCTTACAGTAATGCAAATTCAATTTAAAATGTGAGGAAAAGTAAGATTTTATGAACACTATTGGATATGAAGATTGAATTAGAACTTCTAATGATGCAGTCATAGTCTGTGTAATGTAATTTCTTCTAAATAGCATCCATATATAGGAAAAACAGGCTCATAATATATAATAGGATATCTTTTTGATCATTTTAGTTTAGGAGTGCAAACAAGAGCTCGGACACTGTTAATGAGACTGGAAGTGTGTATGAATGAGCCAGGAAAGCATTGGTCAGTTTACTGTTATAATCGGAAAACCTGCTTTGAATTTTTAGCCCAGTATTTTGCTTGTGTACTTGAATGCACAAATTTATTACTTTATGTTGCAAGTAGGCACTTCAGTTGCACTGGTATATCTGTATTTCACTCTCAAAAGTACAGGCAATTCTGTAGTTTAAATAGTGCCCTCATCTCTTAGCTTTCAAACTCCTTACTTTTGTTGACTTCCCCAGCACGCTTTTACTGCCATTGAAATGATTCTCAAATATACTGTGTTACTGCCATTCCTAATCTGCAGAGCCCTGTCATCTTATTTGTGGAATAATGTCCTTTAAGAAAAGCCTATATAGAATCGTACAATCAATAATCATATAAAAGACTTACTTGTAACGCATACACACAGGAAGGCCCTTTTTAGTAGACTTTTCATAGTTTATTTTATAATTTCTATAGTTTTACTTTTTTTTTCTGTGTGTGGGCTAAAGAAAGTAACCTAAGAAAAAGGCTCACTCCACAAAATAAGTAGCAACTTAACTTGCATCGTCTCAGCTTTTGGATTTGGAACTTAGGTATCTGTAGCTAAGCTAGGAGCTCTAACCTTCTTTTAATTTAGACATCTTCAGAGGATGGTTCATGTTGTCCTAAAATGAAGACGTAAGAAAAATGAGTGTCATCACCCAAAGGATGCACCTGTTTTCCTTCATTTACTGTAAAGCTATCTTGTTATACCTAAGTCAGAGCTCATTGTCTTATTCTTCTTTGCCCAAGAGCAGGGGAGGTAAATTCTGCTCCATTTCCCAGCTGCTTTTTAGACCTCTGGATCCACTTAAGTGCTCATAAAACCTGGCTATTTTAATAAAGACAGTAAGAAACTTCATGAACCTTCTGTCAAGGAAAATAGGATGATTGAAGAGATTTTTGTGGGTAGTTACTGGCAATCTTGTAGGAACCTTCTATCTTCAGCTTTATTTGCATGAATTATCTTGGTGTATTGACTTTAGAGAGCTTGTCCTTTGCAAGGAGGTACCTTACTTGTTAGTAATTGTTCTAGCATGCAAGTAGTCACATATTTGTCTTAAGTATTACTCTAGAACCATTATGAAAAAAAGTGTTTTGAAGAACATCAGGAAGCTTTTAACCTTTTTTACTCCAAAGGAAGATGGACCAGAGAGTGATTAGGAAAACTGTCTTTGAGAGTACGCCCAAATACTGTTTGAGTTACCATATTTAAAAGGTCACTCTTTCTCCTTGCCAGTTCTCCAAGACTTAAATTTAAGATACTTCTTCCCAAGAGAGAGATCTATCCGGTCTATGATCAAGATCTAACTTAAAGAGCAGTGTGGAATTGATTGGTGTATTTAACATTATTATTTCTTAATTGTTTCAAATTTGGTGGAAATTGTTTCTGAGGGCAGAATTTTTATACATCCTTATTTCTTTGAATTTTAAAAATGCCTTGGTACTTGATTTTTCTTATTTCTCTTTCTCTCTTCTGACTAGTAGAATTGCCTGACATGTTTTTGAGAGAGAGTAGAAATACGGTAACCTTACCTGTTTTACTCTTCTGTTAAAAGGATGTGTTTGGCAATTCTAGTCAACCTGGAATCAGACTTTCAAGTTGTATTTGTGAGAAAGAAATATGGCATAATAGTATGTATTTGGGTTTTATGTTATAGGAGAAATCACAATTTACAAAATTGTGTGAAGTTTATCAAGTGTTTAAATAATTTTACTTGCTCCTAAATATTTAAATATTATTTGTTATTATTTAAATAATTTTACTGCTCCTAAAAGGGAGCAGTTGGTGCTCCTTGGTACCACTTCCCAGAAACTATCTTTACCTTCCGAAATCTTTTTCTAAAAGTATCTAGTTGCATCCAAAGATTTGCCATACATACTGTCTTGGGGATAAGAAGACAAGCACTAAATTTTTTGTTGTATGTAATGTCTACTGTTCATTTGTGTGTGCACTGAACTACACAATACTGCATGTTTACTATGTTACTTGAAAAACATTAATATTTCATGGTTGAACAATGCTGGTTGAACATTGTGACAAGCATTATACAAACCTAAATTTTGTACTGTAAAAAGCTTCACAAAACAGAATTGAATTTTGTATTTTATTATATGTAGATAACTGTCAATGTTACTGTTATATTTTTACAGCTGGTAATGAATTCGAAGAGGATCTTGAGATACTTGAAGAGGCTGCCTTACAGGTGAACTTCAGCTTTTTATCCATTGCAGCATACTTGATCACATAATTGCACTGAAACTCTTTGACTGCTATGGAAGGAAATAATTTATAAGGTTTTTATAATAGAATAGAATCCACTTGTAATGAAACAGTTTATGAAAGTCTTACAGAAGTTTAGTATTTCCATTAAATCTTTTTTAATAATAAATCTGCGTAGGACAAAAATGGATAAAATATCATATAGAAAGTTAGATGATAAAATATTTCAAAATATCTGTTTGGCATAAGTAGCACTATTTAGCAAATTTTAAATGTTACCAAAATTAATCTGTCACGTATCTTTGTAATTAGAGAAATAACTTTTTCAGCTGAGTGGAAACATTATTCAAGTCCTAAATAATGTGACTGCAGTTGTTCTGGTTTGTTGATGGCATTTTGTTGGTTTTGATGGCAGCTAATGCTGTTCCAAAGCTCCCTCTGTATAGCCCTAGCAGATGATGAGCTGCGAAAAAAGGAGTTTTCACATTCTCTCTCCTTCCTGGTTATTTTCACAGCAACTGTTTTGAAATTCAGTTATCACAGTACTTGGTGGGAAAATGTATCAGTGCTACAGTCTGACACCATTGCATAGGGCTTAGGTAACAGACTAGTAATAGAAATTGACTGGGACGAATCAGATGTTCCTTGAAGAAATATTTTTGTCATCAGTCTGTTCTTGGGCCCACCATATTCTAATTCAAAATCTGAGCTGGGAGTGTGCATGCAGTGAGAGATCTGCTGTTCTATATGCTGTATTTCTAGACTTTTATATTCTTTTGAAACATGCTCTTTAGTCACGTTTTCAGAACAGCTTTCTTCAGTCTTCTGCTCACAAATTAGCAGTTTAGGATATTTTTAACATGTTACATCATTCTTTTCTCCAGAAATTCTCCCTCAATTCAAGGTCATTTAATCTCTTTTGGCATAAATTATCGATTAATAAACTGAGCTGTGACTCTTTTTTTAACTTGCATCAGAGTAAAGTTTATTCTTCTCCTCCTTGAATGGTTCTCAATGCCCAGAATGTCTGTACTGTCAGTGTTGTGTTATTGGAAAGTGTCAACATGTAAGTTACTGAAAAGATGGCTTATGTCTCCATCCTTTCACCCCCAACTCTGCCAAAAAAAACAGGTGTGCAAATCTCACTCGGGCATTCTTGGGAAAGGCTTGGCACTATCTCACTCGCCAACCATTTTGGAAGCTCTTGAGGGAAGTCTTCCGCTGCAGGTGCAAAGCAATGAACAGTCATTTCTGGAGGATTTCATTGCTTGTGTACCAGGATCAAGTGGTGGACGACTTGCAAGGTAAAACCACACTGTTGCTTGTGTATATGACTAGCTATAGAACTGTAATAGTTACTTTAAAATTTGTTAAATAAAACTGTATGGCTTTATTGTTTCCATAAACATGTATGTATTCAGACTTCCTACATTCTTTCTTAGCTGGAAGTCATATTTGTACAGAGTAAGAATTTCTTTTCTGGGAGCTAGAAAAGATTTTAATTTTAGGTGGGTTTCTTTTCTGTAGGTGGCTTCAGCCAGATTCATATGCTGATCCTCAGAAAACATCATTGATTTTGAATAAGGATGACATTCGATGTGGTTGGCCGACTGTTATTACAGTACAAACAAAAGACCAGTATGGGGATGTTGTTCATGTTCCTAATATGAAGGTAATTATTGTAATCTTGGCTGTTCATCTGCTTGATTGTGCTGTCTTTTAGTTTTTATTGTAGGTATTCCACAGAATACTCTTGTATAGGGCAGAAAGTGGCATTTGTAAATTCAGTGTAGTCAGACTTTCTTACCACTAAATCCACAAAATTATCAAATTCTGTATTATGCCAACGCCATTTCATGAAATTTATAACTTGTCTGTAAAGAGCTACATGTGTGTAATTGTAGAAATAATTAGTCATAAGTGGCATTTGCTGGTGATGATGTGTTAAGGTGACAAGAATCCATTTTAACTTGTGAGCCAGGAAAGAGCTTACATAGACTTTCATAAATCATAGACTTTGTGATGAAAAAAAAGGAACCAGATGGACCAATGACGAACATTGATGGACCATCTTACTTTATTTTAGACTAGAACGGTACTTTTCCTTTTTCTGTTTCTAATATTTGGAAGTTCCTGTAGTCTTTGCAATTAATAAAAATAACTGGCAAAAAGTGAGGTTCTTGGATTTGCCTTCAGCCTCTTCAGTTAATCACTGTCTTTTAATACAGGAAAGGAAGTGTTCTTGACAACCTCAGGTAGATTTAGAAGAACTTTGGACATTTTGGAGTAAAACCTATGTATGGGCTGTTTGAAGTACGAAAGCAATGCAAACAAAGCAAATTAAACACAGAATGGGTCTTGTGTAGTTCTAATAAATTAGGTTATTTCTGTGTTACAAAGCTGTGAAGTAGTTCAAGCCCTTTTACAAAAGTATTATTCTTGTGATAAAAGCTCTCAAATTTATTCTTTGCATATGATGTTATAGTTGAGTTATCTTACAGTGAGCTGTAAGATAAAAATGAACAGGGGTTCTACAACAGTAGCACAAGAATCATCTTAGTCACAAAATCAGCTTGAGTGAAACGTGTATGTGTGGTTACTGACTTAAATTTGTGACAAAGGAAGTGGAAAACTCTAAGTAGTGATTTTATCATATCAATCAGGAAAAGGATATGTCAAAATATTATAAAAATTATTGCTGGATTTATTATTTAATTATTGTTTACAAATGTATTAAGGTAACAGAAATCTTAATTCAATTTAATGATTCTGCTGGATTCATTAAGTATGCAATGCAGTGATGTAACTTTTAGAAAATTAAGTCAGATTTTGATAAAACAGTGTGAAAACTGCAGTATTTAAACATAATTTATTGTAGATTTAGGATGAGTAACACATAAACTTATTTTCCGGGTAGTCTGCCTGTTTTTCCTCAGAAAGCTGTGCACAGCTGACAGTTACTCACAGTAATGGAGGTCTGTGGTACCTCTGGGGGAAAAAAAGTCAGTTAAAGTATGCGTTGATGAGCACAGTGTAAATGTACAGTGCTGATGTAGTGGGACAGCAGAGCAGGCCAAAATCCAATCTGGCCATTGGGTATCCGTATCTAGCAGGCTCTGATGATTCCCTCTGAAACCTGTGCACTCATTCAGAAGGCTCTCTGTCTGCTTTGTAGCGTTTCCTGTTGTGGGAAAACTTCACCATGCATACCAGGCTATGTGCTACTTCCCAGGGAGTGCTGTGGGACTGGCAGAACTCCAGCCCTTACTGATTGTGTGCCAAATCAGTTGGGTGCTTCTCTCCTGTACATTGACATTTTTCAGAGATGCTGTGCTTGGCTTTGCAGATTGTTAAGCATAGCAACATTGGGTTTTGACACAGCTGGATTTACAGTGAGTGCTATAAAGCACTGTACTGTATCAAATCTTAAAATAATGTGTGTTTTCTCTCTAAATCATGTTCTCTATTCCACATCATATTGCAGGTAGAAGTCAAAGCTATTCCTGTTTCACAGAAAAAAACATCCTTGCAACAAGAACAAGTTAAAAAGGTACAACGGATACCGGGGAGTCCTGCAACAGCTGCTTCCCCTAGCAGTGATATGACCTTTGGAGGACTTCCTTCACCAAAGCTTGATTCTTCCTACGAGCCAATGATAGTAAAAGAAGCTCGATATATTGCTATTACAATGATGAAGGTAAATTACTGTCATTTTAGCAATAGAACTATAAAATTCAGCAGTCAAAGTGTGTAAAGGTATGTGACATAGAGGGGAAAAAAGTATATTTAATTTTGGTCACAATCTGAAAATACATTGATTACAAATTATTCTGATTATATTTAAGTTCAACATAAAACTAGGTACATCAAAAGAACTAGTTGCCTAAACTCTCATGCAGTTAGGCTGGATTAGCATTCAAAAGAAAAGTTGTCTTTGATTTTGATGAAACTGATTAATAAATTAGTCTGAGTCACTCAGGAGAAATAAATCAGCTGTTGAAATGGTGGAGAGGAAGTCAAGCCACTGTGTCCATATAGAGTTGGAGTGTTGCAGTGAACCCCTATTAAAAACTAGAACTGGTAAACATAGGAAAACATCAGAGCTCAGCATAGTAAAAAGGTCATACAAATGATTTGTGTATCAATGCATAAATATTAAGCAGCATCTGATGAAATGAGCCAGTGTCAAATGGTTCAGCTCAGAGATGTTGCCAGAACAGTTTTTAAAGAGATGAAAGCTAGTGTAGATTTGATTGAGTATATTATAGCACATGCAATAAATTTACATATATGTAACATATATTGACCCAGTTAAGAGATGGGACATAATGTGTGCAACATTGGACAGCTTCATGAGACATGAGTCATCAGGAGTTAGAGTAGAATAATACTTAGTATAATCAGTACAGATTTATGGGGGGATGAAACCACCAAAGTTTTAGAGGGTACAGGGTCGTTTTTTTGCAAAGGATAGTGCTGCAGTATCTCTTTATAAACAGTGCATCTGGGTACTACATAGTAACCTAATGGATCAATGAAAGAACTACTAAATCAGTGTAGTGTACAACAGATGGTTTAAAAACTTGTTAAATCACATGCCTGAAAATATATTTACAACCAAGGAGTGTATATAAAGGATAGAAGTGTGATTTTTTTGGTTTGGGGTTTTTTATTTGGACTACTGCAAAGATCATTTCTTGCCTTGGTGCTACTTGCCACTTTAAAAAGTGACTTGAGGCAGGGCAGAAATACATTATTTATTCTAAGTTAGGATTGAGATGAGATTTCTGATAACCGTTGTCCACAGGTACCTGCTGCTTCTTTTCCAGTAAGCGGTGTCAAATCTGTTCATGCAACTCTTAGGGTGGTATATCTTGTAATGCAACTGGATACTCTGGAATAAATGATGGTGGAGCAAGTGCAGGGTGTTCAGAAATTATTTTCTAGATTTGATGGATTCTTTGAGTGAGGAATGCTTCATATTAATGTGTAATGTTTTTTAATTGATTTGGGCCAAGATAAAATGAAAATGCAAGTATTCCTTTAAAGTCCTCTTAGTAGATAATAACAGTATGCATCTTCACAAAGATAAAAGTAAAAAGTAAGAGACTACACCAAGGTAAAATACAAAAAGTGTCTCTGTTCTTGTTGAGACATGCTCGATTTCTGTGTTAAATGCCTTTTCAGGGAATCTTCCCAAGGTTCCTTTCAGATTAAGTCCTTTGTATTCAAAACTTCAACTTTATGATTTCAAGACAGAGTCAATATTCTCTTCTACTTCCCCCCTTGCATTACTAAGCACACTCATTTCAGTGTAAAATGCAGATATCCCCTGTTCTTTATACCAACCTGCATGTTGTATCAGTACTTGATACATCTAAATACGATTATAAAATCTAGTTTCTCACTTAATAATAAATTATGACATGTTTGGGGGACTGATTCCCAAAACTACATCCTTGTATAGACACGCGAAGTGGCTCATCTGCGCATGTATGTTCAGATGTTCTTACCACACCTTTTGTTTGTTTTGATTTAACACGGGAATCTGGTAACTCAGCAACAGTTGCACCCTGGAGAGATTCTTGCTGAGGGACTTTTTGCACTTCTAGGACTACTGTTATTTGCTTAGTGGGGCTTTTCGGAGCAGTGATTTCACAGGAAGCTGTGGAAGTGAACCATGTCTTTTTTGTAGTGGAAATCGATGGAAGGATCACCTCAATATAGAGGGGATTTCTTCTTCACTTGAAAGAAAGAGGATCTGAAATTCCATTAATAAATCCACTGGGCTGTTTTGCAGTTCTTGACCTGCAGCATATTTGCTTCCTTACCTTCACGTGGTCTTCAGTGTCCTACCTGGATTCAAAAGCTTTTTGTACAAGTGAGATTAAGAAGAGATTCAAAGACTTGACTGTGAGCAGAGGCATTTTGTTAGCAGTAACTGTCTTTATTATCTAGATAATGGCTATTTAAAGAGAAAGTATACTCTTTTCATGTATGTGTATATATTTCTGTGTTTTGGAATTTGTTTCTGATTCCCTGATAAATGCTTCTGGTGAGTGTGAAGTTAGATTAATGTATTCTTGGAGAAAATACTCTGCTTTTTTTTATTCAAGACAGTAGTATAACTGATTTTTTTATATTTGAATTCAATCTGTTTATAGGCATATGAAAATTATTCCTTTGAAGAACTACGCTTTGCTTCACCAACACCAAAGAGGTAAACATTAAAGAATTTCTTTTTGAAATTAACATGTCTTGTCACTTCTGTTTACACCCACTCACACAAGCTGTGACTGACACATAGAAACAAAATAGTCAAGTATTATTATGTATTTTCTTACATTTAGCAATTTATTATTCCTTAATTGTTCTAATGTTGATTCCTTATTTGTATTATTTACTCTCTGAATGTGTTCTTGCATCATTTGCTATAAATAAATGTGGCATAGAGGGTTGTATTTTCATAGTAAATAATAGGAGGTTAGTACACTGAAAAGGAAAAAGTTGTATTTGGATGATCTGGTAGAAAAAAAAAAGTTAAATTTCCCAATTCAACATTACAGATGATCTCCAAGAAAACAAGAACTGTTTAATGATTTTAATTGTTTTGTTTGTGCCTAGACCCAGTGAAAACATGTTGATCAGAGTCAATAATGATGGTACATACTGTGCGAACTGGACTCCTGGAGCTGTTGGTCTCTATACCATTCATGTTACTATAGATGGCATTGAAATAGGTACTTAATTTTCACTATATTTAAGCATAGATTTATATCATATTCATCTTGTATACTGATAAATTTATGTCTTGGTCCTCATAAGGTTTAATATTATAGTTCATAGCAAAACTTAGCAGCCAAGTTTTGGTTCAGAAGCCTTCTACGTAAATCCCTCTTCTTTGTCAAAAGGAAAAAAGACCACAGTTATTCTCACAAATCATTATAATGTGGTTAGACTACCAGATTGACAGATTCTCTTGTTCTCAACCCTCAGTGTAGAAAAAAAATGCCTCATTTTCAGCTGCAAGTGACAGAGATGTATAGTTAAAGGGACAAAAACACTCGCCCAACTTTGAAGAACCTGAAGAAAGGGGAAACTATTCCTGACAATGCAAGAATAAATATTTTCGTTTCTTCTGTGGAAAAAATTGAGAAAGTGTGATCTTAACTGAGACTCTATCTGAAGTCTCAATTATTTGTACTAATTTTTAAATGTTTTTAGTTCCTTCCTTGCTGAAAATTTTTTAGTTACCTTGCTAGTCCTAGACTATACTAGACTACACTGTGAGATATTATAGCATGTGGTGAAAGAGTGTCCCTCAAAAAAACGCTCCATATGTTGAAGCTGTCATGTTAGTCATACTGGTGGTATGGTGAAGATGGTAGTAGAAACATTGAAAGCATTGTAGTTAGGCCCCGATCTGATAGGAGGATTTGAGTGAGTTCACCAGCAATTCCTCTTTCTCAGTACTGTACAACAGCTTTTGTAAATATATAATGATACTCATAAATACAAATACATATAATTTACATAGAATTGGAGTGGGATGCTATTTAGTGTGTTAACTACAGAAGATAAGATGTGTAAAATGTAATTATTAACAGTTAGCTTCGTTCCTAAAACAGGAACATTTGCTTTAATAGGAGCCTCCAGTGCACTCAGTTGTATTTTTTCCAGTGTGTCATCCCTGAAGCAAACTTTACACTGTAGTTTAAATCAGCTGCTCTTAAATTTTACACAGATTCTACCATCCTCAGTCATTGTGTAGGGTTAACTTTTATAAATGCTAGAAGACAGCTGTTAACCTTCATTATAAAACAGGTATGAGTACACTCTAATACTTACCTGTGCTGTTTTTCTGCAGTGGAACTTCTGATTCAGTCATAATGTCTGACTGTCCCCTGTCCATCAGCTCAGTTGGTTGGAACATGGTGCTAATAATGCCAAAGTCACAGGTTCAATCCCTATATGGGCTGTTCCCTTGAGAGTTGGACTCAGTGAACCTTGTGGGTCCCTTCCAATTCAGAATATTCTGTGATTCTGCTTTCATGTACCTGTGCTTGACCCATAATTCTGTCAATTTTTAACTGCTTTAACTGGTAGTAGTTTTTTTTGGTTTCAGACCTTCTGTGTTCTTGATGCTTCTAGATTCCTTCTCTTACTTCCATCCTTGTTTGAAAGGATTTTACTGAAACCAGCCATTTTATCACTAGCTCTGGATGCTTCCTTTCAAGATGGTGCTCTTCAAAGGGTCGTTTTGTAAAATGAAACAAAAAACCTTAAAAGATCTACTGAGGTCATTATGTTGTAGTTGGGCCTTAAATAATGATTGCTGAGACAATTTTTTTTAAGGTTATTACTCAAGGTTATATCCATCTATTAATTTAGGTGTTTCATTCATGTGTCTTTCTTCACATGTCTTTTTCTTCACAAACCAGAATGTTACTGTGTTGAGGTATTTTCCAGTACCTTGTGGTTTTATAACAGTGTTGGTAATTAAAGGTGCTGACTGTTTATAGACCTTGTCCGACTTGGCTTTTCAGGCTCTTAACGTTTCTCACATGTTGCAGTTAGCATCTGCAGGCAGTTCAGCATGCATAAGCAGAAGCTTTCCCTTGCACTCCCAAACATTAAATTGTCTGTTGACCATTCCTTGAAACATAAGGCAACAGGCAGTATTAGGATACAAAATTAAGTAGTGCTTTGTACGTAAGGTGTGACAGATATCTAATAACAACATGAAACTACATCTCTAAATTTCCACAAACGAAAATACAAATGTTCAGAAAGTAATGCCTTGCACCATGAAGCAACTGCAAGTGTTGGTTATGGCAGAGAGATAAGTAAGTGATTATTTTGTCTACTCTGAGTTGTAGCACAGATAAACTGTAGTTACTGTTTAACTGATATATCCTCTCATCTTTCTTTTTTTATAACTTAGTCTTTGTTTGATTATAGATGCTGGACTGGAAGTGAAAGTAAAAGATCCTCCAAAGGGAATGATACCGCCTGGAACCCAGCTTATTAAACCAAAAGCAGAGCCTCAGCCAAACAAGGTTTGGAGAACTGAAAAAAATAAAAAAAAATGAAAAATAATAATCTTAAAAAAAAAAAAAACACAAAGCCAGAGAGTTATGTTTGGGTGGGATTGGGTGGGGTTTTACTATCTTTTAATATATACTTTATCATGTAGTAATGGTGCAGAACTTAAGGATATTTGCAGGTCACTTTGACATGCTGAATGGAATGAATGAAATTAATATACTGGATAAAAGGAAGCATATTAATTTCATTTTCCTTCTGTCTATCCATTAATAAAACTGTTAAAAGCTCTATAGAAACTGCCTTCATCTTGGCTTATCACACAAACATTGAACAGCTATTATTAAAGCCACAGACTGAATTCTGCGCAATTTTTCTTTTATATTTTACTGTGAAATTAATTGCACAAAGGGCTTTACAAAGATTTTGTTTGTTTTGTCATAAGGATCTTCAGTCAATATTGAATCCATAATGAGTTTCTTTAGTGGTGGTTCCCTTTATTAGAATGATGGGATTTTGTTTTTAAAAGGTATGCTTTCTGTAGCTTTTGACTTTCCCATTTCACCTTATTCCACCTTGTCATTCCATCCTGAAGGAGTAAAATAGACAAAAATAAACAAAACAAGCCAAAATGTGTGGCAGTGCTATAAGGAAAATACCCAGGTGAGGGAACTACCTTGCCCTTCCTTTACATGCAAAGGAGGGGATATTAAATGAGGTGCTAAATGTTTTTTTCATGGAATAAACTGGTATGAAAAAGATGTGGAATTCTGAAATACCACGAGGTTGTCCTTCCCTGTCTTATTACAATTGGGAATGGGGTTAAGAAAGGCATGGTTACCAAAAGGATCAGGTGTTTGACAACTTCTTACCTATACAGCACATCCTGATTTATTTTTTTCCAGCTTTTAGAATAATCTGGAGACAGTAACTTTGTCGTATAGTTCCCCAGTCCATAAATACATCCAGCATCTGATTCTGCCACTAACAAGATTCCTTTTCTCTGCAGCCACACCTCAAAATAAAAATAATAAATGTACTTTTAGTTTCCTTGCAATGTTTTATCTCTCACTGCAGTTATTTTTATTTCCTCCACAAGAAGCTACTTTTAGACTTTCTCCCTTCTCTTGGAAGGAAGACTTCCTGGTTAGTTCATTGTCTTAATTAAAACTCCCAGTTCCTACTTACCAGGGGAGATTTATCTCAGACAACTTAATGATACCTTTATCCAAGCAGATCATCATGTGTTGTTTGCTGTCTCCAAGTTGAGAGACATCTGGTTTGAGATGAGATAAACTGCTGGATGGAAGTTCTGTTGTTTTTTTCAATTATTATAGGGGAAATTGCAGTGACTGGTTTTACACATAATAACTCCATGTTGTCAAATAACAGTCTTTGTGAGAGTTAAAAGTACTTGACAAAAGTTAGTCCTCTGGTGTTCTGAATCGTTACCTAGTGTTTAATTCTCTCCCTATGTTGTTCTACTTGTATGTCTTGTTTCTTGTTTCAAGTGGTAGTCTCTTTGAAAAAGGAGCCATCTTTGTCCTGTATATAGTGTCTGTAGAGTAGAGCCTGCTGCAAAATTAAACTAGACCTTTCATGGTGAATCATTTAATCACTCTTCTTTCTTCTGTGCCATAATAAATCACATAACAAACCAGATTAAGATAATTCTTTGTGTATGAACAGCAGTAGTATAAATAATACAGAAAGGTAATGGTTGCACTGTGCTCTGTGTTTCTGAAGCCAAGAATGCAGATTAAACATGTATCAGTCAAAGACAGCCCAATACACCAAATCATGTTTCACTGCAAAAAAGGGCTTAGTTGAGTTCTAAAAGCTTCGTTATCTTCTTTGTCAGCCTGAAATTTCAGATAGTTATAACCAAAGGACACTAACAGTGTATTCTCAGTGGTGATCTGTTCTCAGCTAGAAACACCAAAATATTTTCATGGACGCAGTGGAACATTCCAAGTTTTTAGTCAAACCTTACTGCAATCACAAGTTGAAAAGGGGTACTATATTATGATTTTATGTTTGTATTCTTCATTTTCTGATATTTGAAGTCAGGTGCAAATCTGCTTTTTCTGTCCATCCAAGTTAGTAAAGGGAAGATTATGATAGTGATCTGTATTCAGCCTGGGGTATATGACCCATAAGAATTGTTGTCTCCTCACTGGCTGTGAAACCTAATTTGCAAGAAAATCCATTCTGCGTCCTTTTGAGGAAGACATTATCTTTCAAGCTATGTAATGTTATTCATTGTAGTTGGAACCAACTAGAAGAAAGCAGTCCTAATTTAACTCAATTTGAAGGTGATATCTAAACAGTTTCTAGTTGTAGGTTGCAGTTTTCTGACAACTGCTGCTGCAAAGGGGGAAAATGTTTTTTCCAGGCCTATGCTGACTCAAAATCTTGAGTGTGAGTTCTTCCTTTAAATAAAAGATTTTAATCCAGGTTACAGCAAACCGTCATATGATTTTCTGAAGTAACATTTTGGACTGATAATGCAAGGACCTCTAATTTGCAAGGCTTTGTTTATAGGCTTGTCTATGTTGTCCATGCTGTCAGCAATGATTCAGCCTTATACTTTTACAAGGATCTTGGAAGTCTTAGTTTTGTCTGTTGAGAGAATCTAAATATTTTGAGTAAGAGGATTGTTAATGAGCAAAACCTTGAACATGTTGGAGTACATTACATTTGAAATCCTTTACATGCTTCTGTTTTCTTTGTTTTGTTGGTTTTGGGTTTTGTTTCTTTTGGGGTTCTTTTAAATAAGCCTTAGAATAAATACCATTTCTTAAAATAAAAAATTTATTTAGGGGGAAAAAATAATTCATGCACTTAGGTGTTATCCTTCATTATCTTTCACTGAGTTTATTCCTTACATATCATTCTGTGCTTTATGTTAAGGGTTAAGTCCATACTTGCATTGATACTTTTATTAGTTTTACTTGTGGAGTTTGAAAATAACCTTCCAAGAATATATATATGCTTTATACCATATGCATAAAATATATGCATAAAATACGTCTTAAAACCGGAGACCAAAAGGATGGCTTACATTTGTTCTTTGTGGGACAGGTGCACCTGAATGGTGAAAAAATTGAAGTGCATAACAACTGGAAGATTTTGAGGGGTTGTAGTTAAGTCAAACTGATAATAAGGAGTCTCTGCTCTAACCTTCCTGTGGAAAAAAAAAAGAGAAACTATTGAAATAGCTATTTGAAAATTAAAGAAATAGATCTGTTCTTTTTCCATTTTAAAATGTCCAGTTAAAATCTTTAGCTAAGGAAAAGATCTGCATTTTGGTCAAAAAGTTGACTAAAAAGAATATTACGGTAGCACAGGTGAGAATGGTGATCCCAGGCTGATCAGTTAGGAGTTATATTAAATTTGAAAAGGCAAATCCATTAAAACTTGCAGGAATTAATAAAATGTGTGTGTTAAAGACTCAGAAGCCTGTACTGATCATTGTAGGGAATATCAGAAATATTTCCAAGACTGAATCAATGTCTATGTTTACATTTAGGGGTTTTTGTGAACATTATGATTTTATTAGTTATAGTAAAAAAAGTGAAGTTATACACAGCAGCCATGGGAAACTAGCAACAAACTGTAACTCTTATGACTGCCGTCTTGTCACTGGCACTTCAGAATCTGTTAAACCTATTTCTTTTTACTCTGAGAGCTCTGTTCCAATTTTTTTCTTCCTTACTGTCTTTCTTTGCTTCTCTTAGGTTCGCAAATTTGTGGCCAAGGACAGTGCAGGGCTTCGTATCCGTAGCCACCCTTCCCTTCAGAGTGAGCAGATAGGCATAGTGAAAGTCAATGGATCCATCACTTTCATTGACGAGGTAATCAATAAGACATTTCTACTGAAAATTGAGCTAAGAGGTAAAGTTAATTCATGCAAATAATGGGGTTTTTTCCATGTGTAGATGTTGACATGTACAACTGAAGAGCATAAATTGCAAAAATCTGAGTTTACTAATTTAGTTTTTCAAGCTGTCGTTTCCCTTTTAATTTACTTACTTCAGAACCTATGTAACAAACATCTGAGATTCTGATACAAGAAAAGAAAGTTCCTAGAGTTCATCTTACAATAATATCTCTTAAAATTTAGCTTTTCATGACTTACTGTTTTAACTCCACAAAAATTTGGATGTAGCTGTCCTTTTCATTACATCTTTAACTTACAGATCTGAAAGATCACTAGTGTGTTAGACTACTGTGCATGTATTTTTCTTACAATATAATTTCACATACAAAGAATATTTTTGCAATTTACAGAGTTATATCAGCAGTGATAAAATGGGAAGTGGGGAATTTATGAAGCTTATTAAAGGCTTGGCTTTCTTTCCTCTTTTCTCTCAAAGATATTCTTATTACTGCATGATTGGATTTAAATTTATTTTCACAGCTTTACTTCTAAAAAGATACCTGTCATTGCTTTGAAATTCTGGTTTTGTCGATATTCCTCTTTACCTCTGCTTATATTCTATCAGCATAGTAAAGGTGGTTGCTTCTTTGCTACTGTTGTCTGTCTGTCTGAAGTCTGTTAATCCTTGCTAGCTGCAGAAGTTACAGGAGGGCGTGGCTCCTTTTTGTTGCTTGTTTCCCATAGATCCACAATGATGATGGTGTTTGGCTGAGGCTGAATGATGAGACAATAAAGAAGTATGTTCCTAACATGAATGGTTACACTGAAGCCTGGTGTCTGTCTTTTAACCAACATCTTGGCAAGAGCCTTCTGGTACCTGTTGACGTAAGTAAAAGGTGCCTTTGAAAAATATCTGACAGTACACTCTATCCTCATTACAAGACTTTCTTTAATTAAGGCTGCAAATAAGTCCTGAGGTAAACAATATTTTAGTTATCAAATATAACGTTAAATGTTTTTGGAGTTTTGAGGGCTGTTGTGTAATGAGGGTGGAGTGTAGAAAGGTACGAGGCTTTTTATGTTGAGGCCTCTCATCCTAGACGAGAAACAGAAATGCAAGGACTGCTGTAATAAAAATAGAACAGTATTAGGTTGTGGTCTACACCAGGTGTTTCTAATGCTAAATTGCATTGTCTGTAAAGTATTCCACTGGGGCCATGATTTCAGAAGAGACTTGTGAATCAGTGTAATTGAGCCTTTTTTTTAAAAAAAAAAAAACAAACCCGAAAAGTTCTTCAGGCTCTGGGTTTTGTGTATATTTTTTGTGAGTTTTACACCTGAATCCTTAAGTTATGAATTTATTGGCTAGCCAAAGAATTCCACAGCTTTAAGACTGAGTAAAAAATTGAATTTATAGTAAGAGTAAGCATCATTTATTTGAATAACTTTTATGGTGATCACCATCACTACAGTTCAAACATTATACCTTTTCTGGAAACAAGACACTTCTTTTTTTTTTAATGCAAAGGACAGAAAGGGAAAACTACGTCAGCCAAACCAGTGTGTATTAAAAAATTTATGGAAGTGCAGGCCTTTCTGGCACATTTGTTTTCATGCATGTCCCAGAATGGGCAGTACCTTTGTTCTTCTACACACAGCGTGAGAGCCAGATCTAATTGCACGTACTGCTTTTTAGATTTGAACTCTTGTCTTATATGAGGTAACTGCTGTTGCAGTTGAAGATAGTTAACAAATGTTTTGTGAAATTAAACATTTCCAACCAGTTATATCATCCTGTTGATGTTTTTTGGTTACAGAAGAACTGAGATATTCCCAGTTCCAGTGAAACTGGGCTATTTGCTAGTAGCCAAATCTGGAAATTCATAAACCCCTGTGGCTGCAGCCTGTGTTCTGACAAACACTCTTATATGATGTGAATAGGTGGTCTTCCTATTCACCGTCTTGACTACGAATTATTTGTTGATATATTTCTATTTGGAGATTTCTTTCAATAGAATTCTTATTTGGAGGATTATTTTAATATTGCATGTGGGAAGCATATTATTTTTGCACTCAGATATCAGTCACTCAAATATGCCTGTTGTCACACTGTGTGCCTAGTTTACTGTAGAAATTGATACCTGTTAGAAAATTGCTACACTGTACTTTCATGAAGTGTTAATACTTTTACGCAGCAGTTGAATTTTAGCAGTTCACCCATGATAAAAGTGAATTCATGTTGTCTAAGTAATTAACTTCTATAAGTCTGGATGGGTATTATATTCTGCTAGACTTTTTTTAGTTGTTTGGGATTTTTTTCAGTTTAGTTATTTTTGATACATTTTTACTTGTTGAAGGGAATGCTTTTGAGCTCAGCAGTTGTGTCTGGTTAGCAAGACCTTATTGGCTGGCATATTTTATATAGCTCTAACATTCACTTAGTTCCAGAGCAGAGCATATGCTATGCTACCCTGACCTGAAAGAAAATGGATGCTATAAATAACTGAACGTTCAATCTTGATAATCTTGAGAATTAAAATTTCATTTGAATAAGTAGGTCAGGTACAATCAAACGTGAAAGACAGAATTCAGTTTTCAAACTTTTCACTCTCTACCTCTGTAAAGTTCAGATAAAATATTATCTCTTTCCTTAAACACTGCCATGAATTAGCTTTGATACCTTTCAGTCTATTAAAACCTGTTAGATATGCTTAAGTTTCTTTTAAGTAACAGTTAAATTTCATGTTGAATGACACAAATCATGTGCTTTCTTAGCTTCTGCTCAGTAAGCAGCACGCAACATGGCAAAAGTCTTAAAAAAGCAACTGTTCTAGCAAGGAAGGAATGCGCAAGAGATATGTTTTGAGCTCGTTTCAGATGGAAAGTTTCTTTGCACACTTCTCATATTTTCAAATCTGAAAAAAGTTGAAAATATTAAAAAAAAAAATTTTTCTCTGAATTGTCCAAAAAAAGAGCTGTGTTTGTAAGTTGACAAATTTCATCAGTACAGTCTTCTAGAGGTGAATGACTCATGTGGCAAAAGATGTTCAATTAAATAATAAATGCTAAAGGTTCATTAGATGAAATTATGATATTATCCATATTTGCTCATCCTGTTCTCTAGATTTGGGTAACTGAATGACATAATGAGCAGAATGTAGTAAAAAAAAAAAAGTTAATGTAGAAGATTTTTTGAATGCAAACTGTTTGACCAGTAATGGCTTAAGAATAACGCTAGACAAAGTCTCTTGTGTGACTGAAAATACAAAGGGAAGATCAGTTGACTGAATTAGTCATTGTATTCCCTGTTCAAATAGATGTCACATTACTTTTATTAGGCTCCATTTTTATTCAACTCACGAGTGTGCACACTTGTCAACTCCAATTACAGTGCTCTGTCACATTTAAATATGCAGGCCTTCTGTAATCATCCCTTAGGTAGATAAAATCTCTCAGTACGTTTTGTAAAATATGTGAAAAAGTGTATTTTTAAAAGAAAATTTTAATTATTCTGTTTCATCACTGAATTGAACAGTGAACAAATAAAAAAGTAGGTTTTCAGCAGTGTCAATTTTGGCCTCTTCTTGACATATATTTGTATCTACATTTTATGTATATTTATTGACAGTAACTAGATATTTCATGATATAACAAACAGTGAATATTGTGGGTTTCACAACTATACTGTTTCTGTATATTTTTTTCAGAACTGTTATACTTAAAGATAAATGACTGTAGGAAAACAGAGATCCATGCTAGTTACCAGTGTTTTATTTATTTGAGTGTTGGTCATTTACCTTCTTAGAAAAATCTTCAAAGTCAACTCTCTTCTTTTATTAGTCTTGTCCTTTCACAAGGAACTGCTACATAGCCTCTGATCTGAAATTGTGCATCCAATCCATTGTACGTAATACGGTTATGAGACTGAATTTAATAGATTGTGATTTTGAATCAGCTACTTCCGTCTCTGGTAGTTATTTTTCTTGCTGTCTTATGGCATTCAGTTAACTGTTTTTGAAAAAATACTTAAGTTCTTTATGCTGACAGTTATGTATTCATGCTTACACACGGTACTTAGTGGAAGGGTACATAGGATATAAAAGAGTGCACAATAGGCAGAAATAGAATTTTATCTTGGTTATGCTCTGGAACTTAACCTTTAAAAAATCATATACAAAGGAAGTTTTTGTTACTTCATTTTAAATGTAAAACATCATAAGAAGGAATACTGTACCCTGATGCCCAGTTACATTATTTCATTCCCCAACCCCATAAGCAGTTAGGATTGAGAAACTGCAAGCTTTTCAAAGTGTTACTGCAGTGGAAGAAAGAACCAACATTAGTATGTAGGCTGCAGTTTTTGATCACAGAACCTCAGAGAGCTGAATGTTCTGTGGAAATATTGAAGGATATTTGCAAGAGATTTCTACCACTGGTTTTAGCATGATGGAAGGCAATTGGAGAGTAAGACTATGTTGGGTAAAATGTTACAATGGTTGTTTAAGATAAGCCTTAGCTTTGAAAAATAATACTGAGGTTTTAAATGCTTCCTCATGGTCTGGGTTTCGGTGGCAAAACAAGGTGATTTTTTAAGTGGGTTTTTTTGTTGATTTTTCTCTGAAAATTAAAGTTTATTGGAAGAAGTAGTAGACTTCCTGAAGTTAGTTTTAGTTCTTGGAATAGAAAGTTTGAAAGGGGAAAAATAAAGTAGTAGCAGAAGGATTAAATATAAAGCTTTTTCTGTAGTAGTTTCTAATCTATTCATCTAAACTGGCGTACGGCATTCTAATAGCCAGGAGACTCTCAAGCTCCCAGAGCAAAGGAGGGCTTCTGGTTTGATCTTGTTGGTGTTGCTAAGGCAGCATGGTCCCACTTCACTGCTGTTGGTTTCCCTTGAATGTTTTACACATAGAGCTTTATAATGTAGAAAAATAGGTTTTGAAATTATGTAAGTATTTTGGGTATGGATAATCCATGTTTCTCTGTACAGTAGAAAACGATCAAAAAATAGGAGATAGGCTGCAAAGTAATACAGTCAGTCAGTTTAAGTATGTTGGATGCCTGTGAAGTACACTCTCGTGTAACGCAGACTTTTTTACAGTTGTCATAGTTTTATGTCATATTGGTGAGCCTGTACTCTGCCAATCTCCCTGTCTAATGCCCCCTCACTTTCCCCAAAACAGACTACTAGTGTGTTGGTACTTCCTTCGGTTTTGGCGAAAAGTACTCAATTCTGAAGAAATGCTGGTGTTTTGACAATTCCCCTTTTTTGTCAAAATGGCAAATCATTTTTATTACTGAAACTTGATGTTTACAAAGAGTATATAGCTAGATAATTTGCTTCTATCGTGGATAAAAGCATGTACTTAGTTACTTTTAATATGTTAGTATTTTTTTCAGGGAATACAGATGAGGCATGCCAAGGGTGTTTTGTACTTGTTTCTGCTTGAAAGGATTCACTGCCTTAACTACTGTTAAATTTTCATGTGACTACTGCCCAGCAGTTTCAGCTGGTTCCCATATCAGGATGGGGATAGGAAATTAGATTTTGATACCTCTATTCATATAGATAAAACGGTTGCTTTGTCAAAGGGATTCCATCATAAATATGATTACTTGTATTGATATATATATATTATTCTTTCATTTGACAGGAACAGTGAAAATTTATTTGAAATTTGGAGAAAGCTTATGGAGAAAAGATGGCTTCTTTTTCATGTTTTATGCTGATCAAAAAATGCTGTCCTCACTGTTCTGTGGGAGGAAAAAATACACAGAACAGCAGTGCTCATTTCTGTAGTGTGGGCAATTGGTTATAAAATTAGTGAAGTCTCTTTGGCCACTGTATTTGATTTATGATCATTCATAACAAACTAGTAAATGCATTGTACATTTTACAAAACCGAAGAAATCTTTGTAATTGTTCTTCGTATAGGACTGAAATTTTTGCCTCTGGTAAGGAGTACGATTTTGATGCACAAACTGGTGAAATCTTTCTGTGCAAGTGAACTGCTTTCAACAATGATGAGCTTAGTCCTTCTGCATCTGTTTAGGTCTGACTTGGTGACTAAAATTCCGTGTGCATTTGTCTTGCACTAGTTGAAATTATCTTTCAGAACAGCAGAGCGTCTTGCTAGAAAACTGCTTTGTGATGAGACCAACTACCACTTCATTGTAACAGAAGTGTGGGATTTTTCTGTGCATGAAGTCTCAAGCTTTATAAGAAATGTCTGGCTCTTAATTTCTGTAAATGGCATGACACACTACATCCATTTTGAGCTTTTGACATACTAAACTGTTTCTGTTTAATGGATGATTTGCCATGGTGAGCAATGGACTCAGGTGACTTGGTTAGGAAAATAAAACTTTCCCCTTTTGCAAAACATTCTACTAGTAAATTTACTTGTGTAGAAATTTTGGATTATAATACCTTGAGCTTCTTCCTCCAGTATTTCTTTGTTCCCATTTCTTTGTTGATATATGTCTTTTTTTTAAACTTTGTTGCTCAGAATGTCTTTAATGCTAGCCAAGGAGTAAGGGATTTGGACTTTTTTTCATGGACTTCCAAAGCTTTACCCCCTAAGGTGAGTTAAATTACAGGAACAGTCACACTGTCTCTCATGTTTTCAGAATGCACCTTATGACTCAACTTTATACTAAATATTCTTTGAAGTCTGTTTTACTGTGAATTATTTTTACAGGAAATAGCAGATTTGCATAGGGTGCTGTATCTGTGTCTCTTCCTTTAGGATGAGAAAAAAATACCAGGGCAGATTATTGAATTGTCATTAATTCATAAGTAGCACTTTCTTTTTTTTTAATAAAACAAATTAGAAGTTCAGAAAGATGGCCTAGTAATGTAAGAAAGGCTTTAATTCTCTCTTAGTGCAGAATTTACTAGTAAATTTTTTTCTGTCTTTGAAGGCTTCACATGCAGTTGCAGCATCTAATAGGATGATATTTGTATGAGTAAGGCCACAGATATTTAATAAATACTCTGCCCATTCTTAAACTTTTTTAAAATTATGTAATTATAGGAACAAGTTATGTTAAGTACAGTTAAGCTGTTTAACTACAGAAGTGTTTGTCTAAATATCAGTGCTGTAGTTTTTGAGATCCATTTTTTTTCATATTAACTTTATAAAGAAGATGGCATTGTGTTGTACATTTTGGTTTAGAGATTTTAAAACTTGTTTGTCCACTAAATCTTTTTCCCCAGAATAGCAAACTTTATTATAGCAAGATCTGAGCAATATTTAAACTATTTTTTTTCCCCTCAAAACAGTTTACCTCAGCTTGCATTAACTAGCTTTGTAAGTTTCATATTTACATAAGAGTCATTTTTGTATGAAGGCTTCTTAAAAAAACTGCTGTATTAGTCTGGAGATAGTGCTCAGACTTCATACCAAAAAAAAATCTGAAAATATGATAATCAAAGAGACCAGAGGAAATTGCATTGATTTGAAAGGAATTAACAAGAGCAGAAGTTTGGTTTAAATCTGACAAAAGAAAGTATTCTTTTACATAGCAGGAAGTGAACTTGGAAGGTGGTGTTACAGGAAATTGTTGAGGCAGAAAGTATCAGCGTATTGAGAAGAAATTAAGTTTATAGAAATCGGATTCATAAATACTAAAGAAAATAGAGTATACCCTCTAACATCTGTAAGAAAGATTTTAAGTGCTGTTGGTATATAAAGGACAGACTACTAATAAAGACTTGTATGCTGCTTATAAAGAGCATGTCCTGTTGCTGTTGCTGAACTCAGTATACTAAACTAGGTGAACCACTGACTTCATCCAGTAGGACATTACATAGTTCTTAATGCTTAGATGTTCCTTTAAAAGCACCTCTGACTTTGATTGTAAGCATAATAGAGCCCCCTTCTGCTTCTCACTTGCTTTCTTCTGATATAAATGTGCATTCTTTACACCCATCCCTCATATTTTTCTTCACAATAGCCTTTTAGCTGTAGCAGGCTGAAAAATCCATGCTAATTTTTCTCTCCTTTTAGTAACTGCAACTTTTTCTTGGTAAGAAATTCAGAAAGTATGTTCTCATTTCAGATTTGGATATATATTTCATCTGTAGTTAATATCAGATGAAATAAATTTGCAGGCTGTTTTTATTGTCATAGTGAAAATCATAACTATGCAGTAATATTTATATGAGCATTTACAGTCTGTGGTATTGCTGTCACTCTTCGTTATAATTTTACCATCAAGTTAGCAATGTATTCTGAATGTGAAATCAAAAAAAGAAGCATGCCATATGGAGGCAGATAATATTCGAATTCCCTTTACCTAACTCCAGACTTTCACAAAATTTCACAAATACACAGTCATTTCTCCTGTATCCTGATAAATGTCAGTGTGGAACAAGGTTTAGTGAAAGCAGTTAGATTAAAAAAATTGTCTCCAAGGTTAGATATGAGCTATTCCTTTTATATAAATGGTTACATTTATACCACTTTTGCTTCAAGAGTAATATAGTGACTTTTCAATTAATGTGCAATTTACTAGTAGTTAGTTGTTTAGCATTGCACAGTAAAATTAGCAATGTAACTAGTATCTCTTTTAGCTTTGAAATTTACCTTTTTTAGTCGTGAAATATTTCTTATCTAAATAGTTCAAAAGTGGGATTAATAGGTTTTATTCTGTTCTGTTTTGCCTTTTTTTAAATTTCTCAGGAATCTAGGTCTAATGCTGATGATTTTTTCAAAGACCTAAATTCACACTGTCCACAGGAAGCAGTGATGCAAGAACAAGATATGCCATTCCTTCGAGGTGGACCTGGAGTGTACAAGGTAGTGAAGACTGGCCCATCAGGTCACAACATCAGAAGCTGCCCTAACCTTAGAGGTATCCCAATTGGAATGTTAGTTCTGGGAAACAAAGTCAAGGCAGTGGGCGAGGTATGGATCCTTGTAGCTTCAGTTCATGTCTTCATAGATACCAGTATGTAACAGTAGTAAACGCAACAAAAGAATCTGCCTCTGTACAGGTTTGCTTTTCCAATCCTCATGATAAATACTGACCTTTGAACTTGGTTTGTATTAAAAGTACTAATGCAGTTATGTCTTTTGCCTTTTTGCATTGATTGGAATAATGTTAAAATTGTACTGCAGTTAAGCATGCTTTCTTATAAAAATTATGTTTCTTGTTCTGCTTTGTTGTCATGTTCTTTGAAAGAATTTTGTTTCATTGAAAAAAAGTTTTCCTAGGACCTAACCATGTAACAAATTACTGTCTTTCTCTGTATTGATTGTATTAATTTGTTCAGTTGCTGAACTGTTGTTACTGTTCCCAGTCATCCAGCTGTGGTGTTTTATGGTTAAGAAGGGCTTAAGGATGAAGTGTGTCATGCTATTTCCTAAATATAATGTCAGGAACAAAATTAATACTCATAAAAACTTCTCATATTTGACTTGGTATTATAATTCTACTGTTGCAGCCATCAATTAGAAGGTATATTTTGGTGACTGTTTCCCTCAAGTTTTTATTTAGGCATATTTAGATGTTCTAAAGTTGTGATGTTGGTGTTTTGCTTCTTCCAAACATAAACAGGTCTAATATTTTTGGAATAACTCCTAACTGTAAATTTACCATAAGTAGGTTTGGTACTTCGATCTGCCTCAGCCTGTGGCCTTAATTTAAGAAACTTTATTTTTTTACATTTGCTTTGTAATATAAAGATTGGTATGAGTGTGTTTTTCAGATGCTATAAGAAGTTGTTGAATCACGCTACTGAACTATTTAAAAAGTCAATAAATTTTGCTTTTTTTATGTGTGTGCATCAGGTGACTAATTCAGAAGGTACATGGGTGCAAATGGATAAGAACAGCATGGTAGAGTTCTGTGAAAGTGATGAAGGCGAGGCGTGGTCGTTAGCTAGAGACAGAGGTGGAAACCAGTACCTCCGACATGAAGATGGCAAGTGGTTGTTTTGTTTTATTTTCTAAAATTAACTTAGAAAAAATTAAGCAATCCAAACAGGAGAAATAAAGTAGGATCTGCGTTTTTAACAGGTATCTTATTAATTTATGCATTTTCATTTGAGTTATATGTTACGCAATTGGACTTGAAAGTTGTTTATAAACATTCTTTACATTTTTTTTTAAAAGAAGTGTTAAAAATATTTTCCCCATGTTTTCCTCTGTACCAGTTATGGTTATGGGCCATAACTTTAACCATTTTTATTTTTTTTTAGCCATGGGGATAATTTTTAAATAAGAAATTGTTCATTTTTGTAGTTTTCTTTGGTCTTCTTTGTGTCTCTTGAAAAGCAGAGCAGAATGAATTACTTAGGTTCCTTTTGATTCTGTTAAGTTTGTTGATTTTGTCACACAGCGTCCTGTTAAAAACCTGTTGATATGTTTTTTAACACTGTATTTGAAATTAACATCAAATTAGTTAATTACTCAAGTTAGCAAGGTATGATTACATTCTCTTAAAATGCAGAAATTCTCTCCTGGTAATTCATGTTCAGATTGGGTAAGACCTAGAAATAATTAAAAAACCACATAAATATGATGATACTACACAAAAATTTTTATTGCCTTTCTCCCACTCAGTCATCGTTCTTCTTGATCTCCCGCCAAACAGGCTGTCATTACTGATCTAAAAAATCCTTTTTTTCCACCCTAAATGCTTCATATGAATACCTTAAGGTATTCTGAAACTGTTATTTCCTTAACAGATAGACTCAGCCTATCTGCATGAGTTCTGCTGTGCAAGATTGTGGGCAGTGCTTATATTAAAAAAATAAGAGAGGGAGTCATCTGTGAGTGTTTATACTTCTGGATAAGATCATTTATCCAAGCGTCCTGTCATTGCAGATTCCACTGGATCAGGTTGCTTAGGGTCTTGTGTACTCAACTTCTAGCTATATCCAGCTTCTCTGAACACTTGTACAAATACTGGCTCACCTTCATGGTGAAAAATATTCTTAATACGTAATCACAATTTCCCATGCTGCAACTGCTTTTCATTGTCTCTTGTCCTGTCACTGTGAACCTCTGAGATGAGTCTGACTTCATCTTCCCTGAACCCTTTGATTAGATAGTCGAAGGCTACAATAAAATCTCACCTTAGCTTTCTTTTTCTCAAAACCACATCTCAGCCTCTCTTAAGATGTGTGCTCTACTACCCTGAATATCTTGGTGGTCTCTGCTGAACTCATTTCAGTCTGTCTTCTGATGGGGAGCCTGAAACTGGACACAGCACCCCACCTGGTTCAGTGTGTCCCTCTTGTCTTCCCAAAGTCTAGTAAAAATTACTATGGATCTTCATCAGCATGATTTTGTGACACGTGTTCTTAAAAACATTTAAGGTTCTTCCATGGATAATAAAATTTTGGTAGAGTTCCCTAGAGGCTAGTTTGTTTCTACTCACTCAAAGAGTTAGTTTCTTCAAGCTTGGTTTCTTTTAATCTTTATTTCTGTTTTCTGCATAAATCTGGACATTTTCCAATTATAATCTCCCCACTCCATTTATAGGATTTAAAGTATCTGTTTTTCAAAAGATGTCTTCATGAAAAGCTTTGACCTCACAGCAGTCATATTCTGCCTATGTTTTTATGTGCTTATTATCAGCCTCTTACTTAATCATTAAAACAGACTCTTTGCCCTTTTTGTGGTTTTGGTATTTGGTGTGGAAATTATTTCACACATAGATGCTCTAAAAATTATCATCACATTACTATAGTAAAGCAAAATAGTTCCTTGCTAATACATATGTATTTTCTGTAGGATGTTGTGGCTTGACTTTAAGGTATAAAACATTCTGCAAAGAAGGGAAATAATTAAAAGTTTTTCATAAAATATGCAAGTATTTACATAATGCTTAGAACACTATCCTTTTTTCAAGTCATAGGTTTTCTGCTTCCAGTTACGTCTGATAATGTCAATGTTTTAATCTTTTCTAGATGAGTTTATGTTTTTATAAGTAGAATGAAGATAGATACACCTAGCTAAAGTAGTTTAAGCAGTTACCAGTTCAATTACTGAGATATTTTAACCTGTTTTATGTTCCTAGTACACCTCAGTACCAGGTAAAACTAATGTGCTTAAGCCATATCTGGAGGTTACTTTAACTGACTGTTTTTATTTGCCATGAAATTATTTAGAAATACTTTGTCATCAGTTTCAATGCTTTTGCCGGAGGGAAATAATTAGAATTTGGAGGAGCTCCAGGTAGATTTGCAACTGTCTATATTTTTATCCATAAATAATACCATCTTTCAGATTATGTTAATATTTTCATTTTTAAAAAAAATTATAATTAAATTCCCATAAAGAAGTAGTATTTTTGTCAGAGACAAAGCAGAAGTCATACTGAATGCCTAGGTCCATGGGCAAGTATCCGGTTAAAACACTACAGCAAGATCTAGAGTTGCCTCAGAGAAAGTTGTAGATCCTTTCTTTGATAAGCCAACTTTAAATATCTAGCTCTCTCCCTGTTAATTTTTTTTTTAACTTAAATACGTGTGTTACATAAAAGTTTGTACTCTGAAATGCAGTGTGGGCCTGAAATGCAATTTTTAAAAAATTACTTTTAGAAGACTTGTGATTTTTTTTTTTTTAATTAATCCACATTAATTTTAGTACATTTACAAGAAAAAAAAAAGTTGTTCAATGTGCCAGCTTGAGCTTTTAAACCTGCACTTGGGATATTTCTTCTGAATGCTTTCTTACGTATCATCACTTGGAATTATATTTCTGACCACATAAAGTCAGTAATTTCTCCCTAAATCTAAACAGTCCAAGTGGATTCTGTCTCGTTTATTTTGGATGTATGTTATTAGGAATATTATGAAAGGCTCCAGGTTGATTTGGTTGGAGGTTTCTTTAGTGTCATATAGAAAGCAAAATTGTAGTACTCATTTAGAGATATGAATAAATGTCAGGAAAAAATGTCTTATGTCCCATGAACTATTAGGGCATACCCAGGATTAAAGGTTTATTGGCTCAGAGTTTGCGACTGAAAACTATCCTTTCTTCACTTTGCTTTGTCAAATGAATTTAACAATTGCTATCCAAAAGGTAAACACTGAATGGTGTGATGTTACTGGAAAAAAAACAAAGTGTCAAACCAGTTCCTAAGTGGCAGATAACGGCAAAGCTGGCAGCAACTCGGTCAAACATAAAAACAGTCTGTATGGTGTTATGTCCTCTGTCTTTATATTTTCAGAGCATGAGATCTAAAGAAGAGATGTGCTTTTTTTTTTTTTTTAAGAGAATTGAGCAGAGAGGAGGAGTGCTACGTGTAGAAAAAAAATATAACTATTTTGCTTTGTGACTCATCTTTCCAATGTGGATCAGTTACTGAGGTCTAATTCTGAAGATATATGTTTTTTTTACAGAGCAAGTCCTTCTAGATCAAAATGTGCAGACCCCTCCCCCAAGTCCTTTTTCAATACAAGCTTTCAGTAAGGGGACAAGCTGTAGTAATGGACAAGGGTTTGATTATGGCCTTGGAAATAACAAAGGTATGTTTTTACACTCATGCTTTAAAAAATTATGTTTTTTCTAACTTGGCTTTTATTTTTATTACTCGTTTCCTACTTTTTTAGGCACTACAGATGTTTTCCAAAAGTCATAAACAGTAGTACAATGAATTGCAAGGCATTTTTCAAAACATGTAGTTAATGTTAGAACTGCTTTTTTCTCTCCTTTAATTTCCCTTAATTTAAGTACTCTGTATAAAAAGGATCATCTAAGATTTGTAAGTTATGGTTGAGACTTTCTATAGTGATAGGCACAAAACTGTAATGCTGAAATGGAAAATACATACTTTTAAAACAGAGTAAGAAAATTATTTCATTTAGAAAGCTTGTGTTTTTAAAAGACCAGAAACATTTGTCATCTGTCTTGACTACTTTATAAGTGCATTTAATGGGTTGGCAAGATAAAAGATACCATTTGAGATTTCTTTTAAACTCAAAAAAATTTAGAAAACTCACAAAAAAAGTTGTAAAACTGAAGTTACCTTTCTGTGACATAGATACCAGTTACAAATGCTGGGAAATAAATAAAACCTTGTTAATTTAACTGGCATCAAAGAATTGTTTCTTTTAATCATGGTTTAATTTGTTGGCAAGATCTAAATATATATATATAGATGTATGTATGTATATATTTATATATATATAAACTCAATCTGCATGCCTTCCGTTCATTTGGTGATTAGGTCTAGAAAATTTAATAATAGAGAAGGGACTTTTGTTGAGACAGGTGTCCTGAAACATGGAGCTTTGCCATTCTATTCCTATATCACTGTACTCTGTCCATGACACTTCAAATAGGAGCCTGAGGCGTGCTATGTGTTTTTTAACATCAGCATATGCTCTTAGTGATCTCCTAAATAAAGTAACTCAAGACTTATTTTAAAGGAGAGGAAATTAGGAAAAAATTTATTCCCAAATATTCTAGTTTATTAGTGTCACAACATGAAATAGTTTTTATATCATTTCCCAGTGGTGTGTTGTGTAAAAAGCAGTCCATACTTGCCCATGCATTGTTACAGGAAACTTTTTTTGGACTGAGGAGTTGAAGTGTTTTCCTTTTGTTTAATAAGGCCTTTTATACAGAAATGGTTTTCCCAGTTCAGCCATACTCATTTCAAACTAATGATTGAATCACAAAAGTGGAAAGGTTTAAGATGTGAGGAGGTATTACAGCCTGTCTCTCAATGTCAATTGTGTAATAGTGCAAATATCATCTATTCTTTTTTCTACAGAAGCATATTAGGAAAATAATTTTTCCTTCTGTGTTGTCCAAAGATAAAATTTAGAAATCAATATGCTGTATTAACAGGCATCCTGGTTTCTTGAAGACATTGTGATTCTCTTTACTATATCTTAAGCAGTTTCAGAGGTGTTTCTTTGGGATAATACAGTTACAGAACATTTGGAAGCTTCTGGCATTGGATTCCATACCACTTTACACACATTATTTTCTCAAGCTGCGATGTTTAGTGTGAATGAATGAATCAGCTAGATGACTTCATCCATTCTGTGTACTGTATTTCCTTCTGAATTGCCTAAGAGCAGAGAGTTGTTGGCAAATATATTGACAGAATAATAGAATAATAGAAAAATAGAATTGACAGAATAACAGAAAAGTAAAGTCTTCAGCTATGTCATTACTTTATATGCAGGGGGTTTGCGTTCTCAGGTATAAGAAGCGTTTGAGTTTTGTGGAAAATAAAACATGGAAGACACAAACATGATCTCATAGGGGAATTTTTGAATGAAGCACTTCTTTTGGAGCTGCTTGTTTGTTAAAAGTACCTTCTGTAGGGATACCATAGTTTCAATGAAAATTCAATTGCCATCTATGAGTATTTCAAATTTCTGGTCAAATGTAGAGATACCCACGTAATAGGTCTGTGTTTATAGTATTACCTGCAAGACAGAAGTCATGACTCCCACAATGATTGTTTGATTTAGCTGTGTCTTCTCTCTACAGTGCAGGCAAGTTTTTAATGTTCCTCATGAATCGTCCTATCCACCTCCATATTTGATTGTTGTGGGCAGATGATTTTCAACCTCCTCTTCGATGTTCTTCCCTTTAAAATAATTATTCATTTTAGGAAATAAGCATACTGTATTTAATAGTAGTGGTTTGTCAAACGTGAATCATGGAATGGTTGGGGTTGGAAGGGACCTTAGAGATCATCTAGTTCCAACCCCCCTCCCACTAGACCAGGCTCCTCAATCACTTGTAGGTTTTTAAGGTAGGAATGATTGCCGCTAAAGTATAGATTTCAATATTTGTTAGGTATGCTACTATCACAACAGCAAAATAAAATTGATTTATTGGAGTTGTTAGGTAATACGGAGTTTCATACACTCACTGGTCTTTCTCTAATTCCATGAAAAGAAAATTAATAATCATCCAAAAATGTTCTCAGTTCATTGAGTTGTAAATTATATAGTAGCTGCTAAATATTTTTAGTAGGTTTTTTAGAATGCTGTCAAAATTATAGGAATTTGCAGAATAAAGTGACATTGTTAGGATTTGCCTGAAGATGGTTCAAATCTGAGATTTTCTCAAAATCTTGGTTCCTCCCACCTCATATTACTAAGTATACTTCAAGTTATGACATGGTGTGGCCTTCTTACTGAGGCATCATGTATTTCTAATGCTCACATAGAGTTTTTTGAGAATTGGCATTCAAAATTAAAACTGTAATTTTAACATGCTAGTTTTCTGAAGGCCTTCATTTGTCTCACAACAAATGTATGTAGTTCTTCAGAAAACCAGTTCTAGTCCTAAGTGATACTAATGGTTTTTTTAAATTATCTTTAATCTGATCTTGAAAAACAGCACGACAGAATACTTTAAAGCTATTTACAAAAATGAGCAAATATTTACCAAAGCCTTAGCACAGAAATACATTTGCCAAAGCCTAAGTACATGTTAGCTTTCCCTTGTCATCAGTTTTTCAAATCTCCTTCTGCATGTTCTGTTGCATGTGTGCGTTATTGTAAATGCTAGGGATTTCTGTTTTTTCTTTGGCTGCTCTTCATTTTTTAGCAAGGTGAATATAAATCTCTATTTTGAAATGTTTTAAATAATTGCACTAAAATATCCATGATCCTTAAAAACCTTGCTTATAGTTTTCAGTAATTTTATTGCCATGCATGGAGTGAGATTTTTATTTTTAGCTACAACCAGAGTAGTATGTGGCTAAATAAGATTTATGAGCTTTCTCTGTTATCATCATTTACACTTTAATTGAGCACCATTTTACTCTGCCTTTCTGGAGAATGACAGGTAACAGGTTGTAGTTTTGACTGTTTTGCCCACTACAGGTGACCAACTGAGTGCCATACTGAATTCCATTCAGTCACGGCCAAATCTCCCAGCTCCTTCCATCTTTGATCAAGCTGCAAAACCTCCCTCTTCCCTAGTCCACAGTCCATTTGTGTTCGGACAGCCCCTTTCCTTCCAGCAGCCTCAGCCACAGCTTCAGAGTAAGTTTGTCAGCCTTACCTGCCTCATCAGTCCATTTCTGCAGCTTTGACATTGCTGTTCTCAGTTGCTTACCAGCTACTGATCATCCCTCAGTGCACCCTTCTGGTTTTGTTTTTTTACGTTTTCCATAATTCAGAAGCATGTGAGGTAATGTTCCTAAAGAAGTATACTTGTTCAACTTGAATTTTTATATTGCCAGTATTTTGCTTTTGTATGTGTTTTTCACTGTAGGCAGGTCATGAAAGTGCATTTTCAGTATCGTATGCAACTCTGGGCTTATCATAAAGGTAAATATTTTATACAGTACAAGATGAAAATTCTTTTAACCTCAAAAATGCACTGCAGTAAGTTCATAGGTGTTAACTTACCTCCTAAATTCCTATTTTTGTCATTGCTGCTAACTTTAGGCCTGTAGCTGGACAGTGGGAACAACTTGGCACTACTCATAAGAAGGGTTTTGGTAGTCTTGTGTTAGGTGCTCATAGGATTGTAACGGGCAGGAAAGTTTGGACTTTGAGGTGAAACTAACCTGATTACTAACGGGAGGACAGGAAACTTTGTTGGTCGTGAATAATGAAAGCTAAAAGCTCAGCCTTCATGATGGATAGCTGATATTGCAGTAAATTGTTACTTACATACCGAATAGTTATAGCATGGGTTACAGGAATACTAGTTTTCTCCTGTCTCCCATAAACTGCCCTTCTGAAACGCCGTAGTTCTTTCTTGTGTGACTCTGTCAAGTCAGTTCACTCTCTATGTCTATGCAGTCCTGGGCCTATCCAGCTGAGCTTATTGAAGTGATAGTGAAGTTGCTTCATGTGAGAACGAGATTAAAATTTCTAATTCACTTGTATAAATACTATCAGAAATATTCTAACTGTGATCTTCCATGGTTATTCTGGACTTAAACCAATGTCCTGAAAGCAGAATACTCCAAAAACTACTCAGATAAAACAGCTGATTGCCAGTTGTATGTTCTTCCCCATCACTTTGTTTTCTTCTGGTGTTCAAAGTAGTAAAGTCAGTTTCTTACTCAGCCTTGCATCAAAAATAACTGTAATTGCCTTATCTCGAATTTCAGATGATTTGTCCTTTAGCATTTAGGCCTATATTGTATGAAAGAAAAGCGGTCAGCATTTTTATTGGCTGCCCAACAAGACCTTGCTCAATGGGTTTGCCTGTCCCAACAGATGCAGATAAACTGTATTCAGTAAGCTACATCTGTGTTTTGTGTTTTAATGAGAATGCCTGATTCAAAAGGAAGTCCTTTTTTTTGTCAAAGGAAGGGAGCACTCATAGTCTACCAAATAAAGCAACAATGAAAGTGGAAAAAATTTTCAAGTTTGTGTCTGATTTGGGATCTTAGCTTACTATAGGGTCTCAACTGATATAGTCATTTGCCCTTCCAGCAGGGCAAAGCTCATCAACTAGAACTGATATGCTGTTGCGCCGACTTTGATTTGATATAAGAATTTTCTTTTAAACAGTTTATTATCCAATTTCATGTTTGATGCAGATAATGTAAATTATGCTTACGGGAGAGAATATTAACATTTCTGTTTTCACCATCAAAATTTAAGAATGATATGGGACAAAGTTTCCTCTTTGAACTTCCTTAATCTTCTGAAAATTTGTTAATCCTCTGTTTACAAGTTCATTCAAATTCAGCATATTGTCAGGGAGGCCTGTAAGACTATATCCATGTACTTGTTCTTTAATAGTCTGATGCAGTTATAATAAATTTGTAAGATAAACTCAAGTATGCAATTTTCATTCATTGTTTCCAAAGCACTTTATAGCCTCCTGTTATGAAATGTGTAATTAGAAGTTAAATCCATTAAATAACATATCTCAAGGGTCCATATCAAGTCAACTGAATTTTTGCTTTATCTAATGGACTAATGATAGTATAAATAGTTCAAACAAGTTGTGCCAGCCTAGATTTCCAGGACTACAGAGGTTATATACTAAATACTAGTCTTGACTGAAAGTCAGCCTAAATAGTTCAGTCTACTACTTAAATTTTATGTTTTTCTTCAGATATCCCTACCCCTGGGGAGAAAGTTGATTAAGAAGTATGATTCTGAGGAAAGTTAGGATCATGCTGAATATTTCTTTTCAACATCTAAAATATAGAATTATTTCCTTTTTTTGGATTTCTACAATAGGAAGAAAAATGTTTATCTGGTTAAACATACTTTGTGCCAGTGACAGTAGTCACTGTAGTTTTCCTTTAGAAGTATTTGTAGCTAGTTGTTTTTTTTAGGAATGGTTTCTGTGCTTGGGGTTTGGTTTCCAAATTCATTTAAGGAAGAGGGAAAAGGCTTGTCACAACTTTTTATCCTCCAGTGTCTAGTTATTTTTCTGCAGAAATATCATAGTTTGGGATAACCACTTCCTCAGATACAGTGCTTGAAGAAATAAAAAGTGTCTCTATTTTTTTCACATCATAAATAAGTAAACTAATAACAGTCATCTGTGTTATATCAAAGAATTTGTTTACAGAAGGCATATTATAAAAAAAGAAAGGGTTACTCTGTTTCAAATAACTTTGTGTTATTTGTTAGAACTTTGTGAAGGGTTGATTGTTCTGTCCTGCTTAATTACTTTGCTAATTTTTACACATGGTTACACAGGGTAAAAAACTAAGAGATTGTTTTGTTTTTCATGGGGACAGTCAAAATTAACGTGCTCTTATCATGTATTTTAGTTCTTTGGCAGTCTTGTATGCTGCTAAAATTCCAAAAAATCTAGAAGAGATGGCATAACCTGGAGTACATAATGGTAATAACCTGGATGACATAATCTGGAGTACAAGAACAGCTGTATTGACTTGGAACTTTAGCGAGGATTTTTTTTTCCATTAAGATCACAAGATTATGTATGTTTCTTCCTTGAATTATTTTACCAAAACAGACTATGCTTGATTCTGAGAAGTTTGTAAGCTCATCAGTAACAGATTTGCTTGTGAATGCAAGCTCCCATAGCTGCAGGATTATTTCTGCTTGCTTGATTTACTTGTCTCTGAAGTTTGTGAAAAGCATAGAAGACTCAGATTTTTGATTGAGTACGGGTGAAGTGTGGAAATGTAGGGAGTCATGCTTCAGCAGTATGTGCTAGGTCATAAAACTCTTTAGATGTGGTAAGACAGGGAAATAGGATCTAGATGCTAGATGCAGTCCAGAATAAGTTATCAAAATGTGACTGCTGAGCTCTGAACTTGGGAAGGAAAGTCTGAGGCTTTGCAGTCACTGTTAGACCTTCATGCCATATTTCCTCACATCTGAGTTGATGCTGTGAATGAAGAATGGATTTATGGACTGAAAAAGCTATGGACCCCCTTGACATGTGTCACATTCTCCCTCTTCCCGTGCAGCCCTGGCAGCTTGCTGAGCTCCTTCTTCCTAACTCATCTCAGTCCAGGCAGAAGCTGCGATGCTGAGCTGCTGTTCAGTACGGTGTCCCTTCAGGCTGCTACCTTTGCCAATCCATGCTGCAGAGCTGCAATCCAGCCATCCCACCACATATGATCAGCTCCTACCATTCATGTCAGGAGTTCCTTGATACATCCCTTCCATATTGTGCTACCACATTCTTTTTGGTTTTGTTCCTTTCCCATCTAGGTGCTAGTTAAATAGCATTTAGAACCACTGGCTTTGGCTACAGTGCTTCTCTCTGCATATTCTCAGCTGTAGAGGGGACACAAAAGACCAGCATGGATATGGAGCACAAGACCCTTCCTGGTAGTGTTTCAGTAAAATGAAGGGAGAGAATATTCTCAACCAAGTATGCTGGTCTCTTCCATATTGTGCTGAAATGACTTAACTGTCGGTTAAACCAGTGACAACTGGTTTGACCTTTTTTTCTGCATGTTGCCAAAGCATCATTCCTGAGACTTTGAGCTAATAATTTGAGCAGTTTCATACCCTGGGCTTTCCAGATTTTGTAATCAAAGATATGTATGAAGAATACATTTGTCCAGGTCAATCCAAAACCATCCTTGGGGAAACTGATATGGTAAGGGTTGGTGGAAGAGTTCAAATTGTGTCAAGGTTGTTTTTTTTTTCAGTAGTAAATTTGGCTTATAGCATCTTGAAAAATTTTAGTGACAAATAATAAAATCATAAACTTTTTTTTTATCTACCCTTCTAGCACAGGAATGCTTATTTCAGTCTTTCAGTTAGTAAACTTAAGTGCCTCAAGTGTTGGTGCTCCAAGCCCTACCTCTGGGTAAAGAACTTTGCTAATGTTTTTCTGATGATACTGCATTTCAGCTTTTGCTTTCATTAACACACTCATTCCCCTACTTTAACAGTATCTAATACTATTCTCTATTGTTAATATTTAATATCCAGGTTTTTTTTTTTTACTTCAATACATTCTTTTACTTAAGGAAAAATAATTTAAAAAAAAAGAAAGTCCTTGTCCAATTGCCACTACAGCATTTGGCATTTTCAGGATGTGAAAAAAGATACATTGATTGCATTGCTTGAGGACATTCAGCTCACAGTTGTATTTTAGCTTCCGTGCCAGTAACAGAGAGCAAAAGAGGAATACATTCTTTCTGAAGAGGCAGCTGTTGCTTAGGCAACATGGCAAAGGCAGGTCAGTGCCTTTCCTTCATCATCACACATAAAAGCAGTGGCTTTTCAGAAGAAACTTTAACTTATCTCCATTCTCCAGAGACATTTTATCAGTTTGTTTAAAAAAGAGTAACATGAACCAGCTACTGGTATGTCTTGCCTCCTGGATTGGTTTACCAGTGTTTCCTCAGAGGCAGTAGGCACAGCTGTTACAAGACTACATCCTACCATAGGAATTAAACTGCTTCTTATATGTCCATATTGTGTAGCTTTTCAAGCTGGAGCTATTTCCACATTGAAGGAAAGAGTGTGACTGTACTGTCACATTTGAGTGTGACATGAGACAGACTTTGCCTGGCTTGTATTTCAAGTCTTTGTAGTCTTTGAGGATGATTCAAAAAGAAGGAATTCTGATCAAAGTGCTGGTCCCTGTGGCTGACTAGTTATCCTCGATGGACATAGATTGTTTGCCAAGGCAGCAAGGAAATCACGTGAGAAAGTCATTCTTTTTGACCTACAGTCCTCTTGAAATGATTGAATACTAGTACATTGTTCAAAATGCACTAGATTACAACCTTGCAAAGTGTAAGTATTCTTAGACATAGAGTAAAAGAATAAAGTATAAATGTGCATTCATGAAAGTGGATTGAGAAATTAGAGAGCAGTTTCTTTTTTTAATGAATGAAATTCTTACTTCAAAACCTTCTCATTGTAGAGTCTCTAGAACTGTAGGTCATTGCATAAGATTTAGGGGTTAGTATGTTTTATGTGTACAAGTTGGTAAATATAGTACCAGACAAAAAAGTCTTAAGCAGTTTAGGAATTTAAATTACTTATTTTCAACAGTTACCTTAGTCCATTTGTACAAAAGGCTCTATCTAAAACAGGGTATCTTTTGACATACACATTCTCTCTAAAATTATTACTGCAGCAAGAATTTGACTTATTATTTTTCTAAACTAAGGAGTAGGCATTAGAATTAGAATTAAAAACAGAAAAAAATAGAAAAGTAAAATGATAGACTGAAACTAAAAGTCCCTGTTATCTCATTCCAAGTTTCATTTGGCGCTGTGCTTCTAACAGATTTGGTGTCAGTAGACTCTACTGAAATTATCTTGAATTACATCAGAATTTTTCTTAAAACAAAATTATTTTAAGGGTTGATACAGATTTTTTTCATGTAAAAACTATTTGATAGACACTTATCTACATTACATAAGCGAAGTCTTTAAAAACATTATTGAAGTGCAGTCAGTTTTGAAAACAGATGGTTTAGGTGGGTTTAATATATTTTTCTTCATTCTTTCCAGTGATTAGCAAGACTTTCCAAAGAATTATGTAGATGTTCTCTGATTTTCACTAAAGAATGTGTAAATTTGTCATCTGGAAGGCGATATTGAAGTTCTAAATAATTCATCTCTGAATTTACAGATTAAAAAAGGGTTCAGTTCAAACCAGGGTTCAGTTCCAAACTAGACACTGCTGGGTTTTATAATAAACCATAGATCTCATTGGCTATTCTCCATAAATTACATTTTTAGATCCTAGAAACTAATACTGAAGTTACAGCAATTTTAGATCAGGGGAACCGATCTACTGCATTCTACTACAAACTACTGTTTGTCATTTAAAGCTGATGTAGGAGTCTAAAAAATGAATTCAGAATACTTGACAGAGGAGATACCTATCAATTGAAATGCTTGTTTTTATCTTTGCTGCTTTTCCATTGAATCTGTGCTGCTTCTGTGCAACTGTTTTCCACTGTAGAAACTCCATCCTGCTGCCTTGCTTCTCGTGAGCGTATTTACAAAACTAGTGATGTAGCTGGGCCTGCCTCTGCTATTTCATCTCTCTCTCACAAACTGAAGGGTGGGTATGCATGCCAACATAGCAAGGTTATTCGAATTTTTTCATGCAAAGTGTTGTTTTCTTTTTTTTCTCTTTCCATTCATTTTCATTTAATTCATTTAATAAAATAATGTTTTGCAAACAAATGTTCAGTTCTGGTATTTGTTGGGAGCTCATTTGATATAACCATTCAGTGTTGCCTTCCTGAGTTGCAACAACTAGCTGCCTCTTTCTGCTTTGTAAACTGGAAAGTGATGGTAATCTGGCTTAATAACACCTGTTTTCAAACAACTTGCAAACAAAGTATGTAAGAAGAAAGGGGGGAAAAAATCTGGGATTTGTTTGCTTTATTATGCTATTTTTCATTTGGGGATTTTTCTTTTTGTGCTGATAGTCTAGAATGCCAGTTAGGATTATCTACCTGTATATGTGCAAAACCAAACCTTTGTTTTTAAAATACAAGACTTTTTTTGTTATTGGAAGCTACTGTTAAGGCTATACCTTTTATAAGCAATTTTTTTCTAGAATGCTTTCCTGATTGATATGCACTAACTGTGCATGTACTTTATTTTTGATACGTTGCTGAATGGCTTGAAGGTTTTTATGTCCTCTAAAAAGATTATTGTCATCTTTTATTTTTATCTGTTCTATGAGGCACTCTGTAAAAAGTTCTATCTAAAGTATTTTCTCATCTGGCAGACCTTAAATTAATCTTTTTATTTGTTTCTGGGAAAAATGTGTATAAAAATAATTATAATTTGCATTTTGGAATTTATCGATCACAAAATAAACATCTCGAAATGGCTCATCAGTAAAACTGGTGTATATTCAGCTGGCATACGTGAAATGCTTGGACTGATACTTAAGAAACTTTTTGGTTTTTTCTTTTAGCAAGAAAAATCATTTTATAAACCACAATGTATCATGCTATTTCCTTCCTCTTCCCTCCCCCAAGTCAAAAATAATTACAGAAGTCATAAGAAAAAGATTAGACTCTCAAAGTTGATTAGGATGGTATTTGAGATATTATATTCTACTGTTTACATCTGGCATATTACTCCTCAATATAGACACAGTATTTCTTCTGTGCCTGGAGAAGTATGAACTCCTACCATGAGCTGAGAAGGCAGGAGAGTGGTCTAACCTTCAGTTTTGTTAAATGTTCTGACATAATTCATTCCCTTCACTTTTTTGTGTTGCCATTCATTTTACTATAAGGTACTTAAATATGGGATAGCAAAATAGTAAGAATCAGTTTGTAACCTGAGGAGACATCTAGGTTGCTAAATTTGGCTCAAAAAGTTTTGGTGTCCTTTTTTTTTTTTTTTGGATTGTGAAAGGTAATAGTACGAAAAAACTGCATCTATTTTCTACCATAGGGGTAAGTCTTTGTGATTTAGAATTCCATGAAGTTGGCTCAAATCCCAGAATGCATAAGAAATTGAACACCAATTTCACACCTCCTAAGTAAATACTGAAGGTACTAGGCAAAAGAAGACCACCTATCCCCTGTTCCCATTAGAAATCAAGGCCCAAATTAGCAGATTTTCTCTGATTAATTGAAACTTTATTTTTTGACAAATAGTTGCTTCCTAAAAATACACCCAGACAAGTGGAAATGACCTTTAAATATCTAGAAAAGTAAAATAATCTGAAGTACTGTGTCCTAAATCTACAAGCTTTACTAGGGAAATCTTTTCATGTTTAACTAATGAAAATCCATTCAGATCAGAAGGATTTAACTGTGTTCAAGACTTTGCAGTGTAAGGCTTTCTGGAGAGACTGCTATATTAACTGTTGAATTGCTTGCCAGTAATTTCAACATTGCTTGTATTAATTTTTGTATGGACTTACATTAAGCTATCTGTAGTTTTTATAGTTCTGCAGATTAATATATGCACAGAGTCAATGTGCATATGAACAATAAAGTAGTGCATGAAAACAAGAGGACGTCATTGACCAGAGTTGTTGGTTTAGCTTAGTGGTGGGAAAAGTGGGTTTGTTGGTTTTGTTCTGTAGGTTGTGTTTTGGTAGCAGGACATGGATAGTTTGTGGTCTTAAAAAGGTGGATACCTCAGATTATCAATCTGAATAGTTTTAAGCATGTTTGCAAGCCTCTTGCCCAGTTTACCTTATAACTGTGTTTACTTCCTACAATTCCTGACTTTTGAGCATTTAAAAAAATTATTCTGGTAATAGATTTGGTCTTTATGCAAATCTCTTGTTGCAGTCAGGCTGACACACATGGAGATAATAAATAAATAATCCCTGGTTCCTGTTGCTACTGTCGTAAATTGGGTTAACTCCTGGCATTTTACCTAAGGGTGTAAATTGTTCTTCCTTTACTAGTGTTTTGTGGAAACAGTGAACTGTGCCTTTTGATACCTCCATAGTTGTGTTTTATTTGTAAATATTTCCTAACACTTGTTTCTATGCATCTTTAGGAAAGGAAATGCTTTGAAAATATTCTAGGTGAAAAAAGATCCTATCACGTTTCCTTTCATTTTTATGTACAGAAGCATGTGTTTGATCTTTATCTTGTGTTCAAGTCTTTAGTCCTTGTTTTTTACTATTTTTACTATTACTATATCACTGTCAACATGTAACTATTCAATTATAAAATATGCTACACAGGTGACCGAATGAATTTCACAGGCGCTGCTAGACCGGTTTCTCCAGCTGGAAAGACGGACACATCATCAAAGCATAGAGCTGACTGCAGGTCACCCAAACTTGATGTGCGAATGAATAGAGCTGTTGCTGACCAGAAGAAACCCAGAAATACAGAAGGTTTATCTGCCAGTGAGTGTCTTATCCTGAAATCAGATGCTGCAAAGCTGCGGTCAGACTCGCACAGCAGGTCTTTGTCGCCAAATCATAACACTTTGCAAACACTAAAAACTGATGGAAGAACAAATACTGGTCTGAGAGCCGAATCTCCAGGGCCAGGAACCCGGTCATCTTCTCCAAAGACAAAGACACTTACAGCTGTGAGATCTGGTGCTAGTTCTCCACGATCCTCATCACCCCATGACAAAACTCTACCTCAGAAACCTTCATCCCCTGTAAAAACAAAGCTTGATCCTCCTCGAGAACGCTCCAAATCAGATTCCTACACATTAGATCCGGATACCCTTCGCAAAAAGAAAGTGCCGCTAACAGAACCCTTAAGGGGGAGGTCCACTTCACCTAAACCAAAAATTATTGCAAAAGATGGCAAACCTGTTACAGAAACTGAAAATAGAGCTCCTTCCCCTCATGTTGTACAAGAAAATCTTCACAGTGAGGTAGTTGAAGTATGTACTTCGAGTACTTTAAAGACAGACAGCATTACAGATACCACCTGTGAGGACAACACCGAATTCAGAAGTCTGGATGATGGTTCTAATAAAGTTCATTTCAGTATAGGAAAAGCACCACTGAAGGATGAGCAAGATATGAGAGCATCTCCAAAAGTGAGCCGTAAATGTGCTGGTAGGCACACAAGACCCAAAAAGGAAAAATCCAACTTTCTTTTCAAAGGAGATGGCTCCAAGCCCGTAGAGCCTGCCAAGCAAGCAATGTCACCTTCTGTTGCAGAATGTGCTAGAGCTGTATTTGCTGCATTTCTTTGGCATGAAGGAATAGTTCATGATGCTATGGCATGCTCATCTTTTTTGAAGTTTAATCCAGAACTGTCCAAAGAGCATGCACCCATACGAAGCAGTCTTACTCAACAGCCTGCAGAGGAAAAAGAAACCAAGTTGAAAAATAGACATTCATTGGAAATATCATCTGCTCTGAACATGTTCAACATCTCACCTCATGGACCAGATATATCTAAAATGGGTAGCATCAATAAGAACAAAGTCCTCTCAATGTTAAAAGAACCACCTCTGCATGAAAAGTGCGAGGATGGAAAAACTGAAACTACCTCCTTTGAAACATCCAGTCATCACACAATGAAATCCAAGTCTCCTCTTCCATTAACACTGCAGCACTTAGTGGCTTTCTGGGAAGATATTTCTTTAGCAACTATTAAAGCAGCTTCCCAAAACATGATTTTTCCAAGTCCTGGTTCTTGTGCAGTTTTAAAGAAGAAGGAAAGTGACAAAGATAACAAGAAAGCCAAAAAAGAGAAAAAGAAAAAGGAAAAGGTTGAGACTAGGCCAAGGGGAAATCTTTTTGGTGAAATGGCCCAGCTTGCAGTGGGAGGACCTGAAAAAGACACCATCTGTGAGTTGTGTGGAGAATCCCATCCATATCCAGTGACTTACCACATGAGACAAGCTCATCCAGGTAAGATTCCATATTTAATTCCCATGTCAATCTGTAAAGTGTATTTCACACACACGTTCTGGTATCAGTTACTGTTATGAAAATCAGTCAGGCTATCTTGTCTATTAGTGTAAGACCCCAGGCTCACCTCTCAAGTTCATCAGAGGGGTTTTATGTCAAAAACATATAAGGCCCCAAAACCCACCAAATGGATTTATTAAGGGGGCCTTCACTTCTTTTATACCTTGAGGCTGCATGTGGGAAAAATGCTACATTTTCAAGGGGTCAGAATAACACACTTGTACTGGCAATCTTTGGAAGAGAAGGAAACTTGGAAAAAGTGTAAAGCATACAGTCAACATAAAGCATTTCATAAAGGACTGACTTAGGAAATTTCAACTCAACAAGAAAAGGGAATAATGCAAAGAATAATGTGTTGAGCCAGTAACAATTTTTTTCCAGACTCTTAAAATTATATACACTAAATTAAAATTTATACTTACATAAAGATTATTTACACATCTTTGTAATTTCAATTAGTTATGGATCTGAACTTTCAAATATGCCAAATAACACTGTTTGAAACATGGTCAAAATAATGTTCTGACCTTACAGTAGCTCTTCAGAAACATGCAATTTTTTTCAATTTAGGACTTGAAACTGTGCTGAGAAAATTCAAAATAAAATTAAAAATGAGACTGGTCATTTTACATTGCTGAAAGTTTTCTGTTACTGTTTTACTCTCAATAGTAGAAAACTTTTATTTATCTGCTGTGTCAGTGCTGGGTATCAGGGACTTAATATTTGGTATATTTGCTGGTATGTATGGTTTTTTTAGCTCTGTATGCAAAGTTAAAGCAAAATTTCTATTCAGCAATAATCAGTTCCCTGAATCTTTCTGAGAAATGCTAATCATCAAAAGGATACAATCCATTCCCTCTTAAGGTTTAGGATTAGCTAGGAGGTAAGGCTTTTATGTTTATTAAATTGCAGATAATGTTGCCTAACTTATAAAACTGACCTTACCACTGGCTATTTGAGTAGGCACCTGTTGATGTATTGGACAGTTTTGTAATAAAAACTTGAAAACTTTATTATTTCATAATAAAAACTTAAAAACTTGAAAACATGGACAAAAAACATTGTTTTGTAACCAATTGAGACATACAGAAAAGAAGATTAGGCCAGGAAAAGACACGTATCTTCCTACCTCCTCTTCATCTCTCTTCTACAGCAATAAAAGATATAATAGTAACCCTTCTTCTGAAATAACTTGTCTTCCCCTCTTCTCCCCTTCCCTGTAGGTTGTGGCCGTTACGCAGGTGGCCAAGGTTACAACAGCATCGGGCACTTCTGTGGAGGGTGGGCTGGCAATTGTGGCGATGGTGGTATTGGAGGAAGCACTTGGTATTTGGTTTGCGATCGATGCAGAGAAAAATATCTCCGTGAAAAGCAAGCAGCAGCAAGAGAAAAGGTATTTTCAGCTGGCTTTCATTGTTTAGATGTCTATCTCCTTAGTAGTGCTGTGTTCACAACTTGAAAATAAGGTTGGGCCAGTTTAAAAAATTTGGAATTTCATAACTTTGAAAAGTTTTGGAATATCCTCTTATGCCATTGATAGGTTTAAGATGATAAGATAGAAACTTTGCCAACTTCCAAACTTCTGATCAGATTTTTTTTATCCCACTATAACTGTGGCATTGAATGTAATACCTAATTTTTTTAAGTATTTGTCGGTTTATTTAACTTTGGATTGTTTTATTTGTTTACTGAAATGACTGCTGTTTTAACTTTGTGTTTATAGTTTCTTTAATGATCTTAATAATCCAGACCATTGGATACAAGATGCCACTAGAGCAATTTTTAATAGGAATAGTATGAAAGGTGATGTTCTTATATTGATGTTCCAGGACTAATTTCAAATTCTTGCTTAAAGTATGCAAATATATTGAGGTTCTAAGGTAAGCAGAACAATGCTAATTAAACATTATTTTTTTAATTACATTCGTTGAAACATCGTGCACACAAAATTAATCCTGAGGTAGTCGTCAAAGCTATCAGCTTTTTCTTAAATGTTTGCAAAGTTATAAAAATGAAAGAAGTGCATTTTGTCATAGAAAATATTTTACAACAGGAAGAATCAAGCAGGTTTAGTATAAGCTGTGTTATCAGATTTTGCTGTGGTGAAGTATAATTTAATTATATGGTTTTTAAATTTATCTAGATTAAACAATCTAGGAGAAAACCAATGCAAGTTAAGACACCTCGTGCCTTGCCGACTATGGAAGCTCATCAAGTGATTAAAGCAAATGCACTCTATTTACTGTCACTGAGTAGTGCTGCTGAGCCTAGTATCCTCTGCTATCACCCTGCAAAAGCATTCCAATCTCAACTTCCCAGTCTCAAAGAAGGAATTTCAGAAGACTTTCCTATTAAAATGCCATGTCTCTATCTACAGACTTTAGCAAGGTAATGAAAGGAAGCGTATGAATATTGACTTTAATACTCATCTGTGTATAGTGTTAAATAAAAATGTGTGTATAAACTAAATGAAAACTTACATAGAAAAATACATATTTTCCTGATTCTTTTTGATGTTTATTCTTCTGTCTCTTAATCCATGATCTTTTTCAATCTCACAGATCATATTTTCTCACAATGTCAAATATACCTAAGTAGTTTATCAGTGCTAAATATTTTTTAACAACAGTTTAGTTTCTGTCCAAAGAATTTAGAATTTGCCAAAGAGTTTAGTGTTAGTAGCAGACATATGTGCCACTTTTTTCTCTTCACAGTTAAAAATAATAAATAGGAAACCAGAAGACTTGTGCTTTCTTGATATTCTTAAGTAGATTTCAATTTACTGTCTCGTGTTTATGTTGGATAGACATTTGGGCCTAAAATACATTCTGGAAATACCAAAAAAAAAAATACTAAGAGATAGTAAAGGGTGATCTCCACTCCCTCTTGCTTGAAAATGCCATTGGATTTTCCAGTAACACTTTTAAGTTACAACTAGCTTGAGAGCATTAGTATGCAAGGAGTAAATGAATAATGCTGGTAAACTAAATGTATTGGCAAAGGACGTTTGTGTATGTATGTTTTAGGAACTTGTCATCCTTAATCCTAATTTAAAAATCTAATTTAATTTAGGCATCATCATGAAAATTTTGTTGGGTACCAGGATGACAACCTCTTCCAGGATGAGATGAGATACTTGCGATCAACTTCAGTACCTGCACCATACATCTCAGTTACTCCTGATGCAAGTCCTAATGTCTTTGAAGAGCCAGAGAGTAACATGAAATCTATGCCCCCAAGGTACTTCCTTATAATTCTAGGTACTACATACAAGTGTTAAAGTATTAGCATAACACCAGTTTTAAAAAAAAAGGAAAACATTGCTGCAGTTAAGTAACTAAAATATCAGATCAGCACAGATCAATCTCTGAAATGGCAACAAAAAAGCCAAAAGGATATGAAGCTGTAGTTAGAAAAATATCTTCAGGGAATCATAACTAATCAGGTATACTTTTCAACCATTAGCAATGGAATATGTTTGATTATGCAAATATGCAAGGAATATGCAAATCACAATTGAAACTTTTAACTGTACTGCAAACCAATTGCTTCTCTCTAGAAAGGTCTTGGGTTTACAGCCTAAGTATGAAAAAAATTTTGTTCAATTGATAAGGACTCTTAGCATACCTCAGGGAAATTTATCCGTAGTCTTTACTCCAGGCTTTCTTGTCTCCTATAGAGACAATTTTTTCAGAATCTCCAAAACTGAAGAAGTGATCTAAAGATCAATAATCCAAGGACCATAGCTGTTGCAAACTCCTTGAAAACATAGCAACTCTTTTCACTGTAAATCTATTCTGTACCACAACTGACTGAATGTATATTAATGGCGTTTTTGAAAAAAGTGGCTGTTGTTCTCCATTCAGAATTTCATTCTGAAGGGAAGTTTTAACAGGAGGAAATTTCATTGTCTTACAGTTTTCAGAGCAAATGTTGCTGCTTCATTCTGTGTGGAAGTTAAAATGTCACTGAAGAAATTACAACTTAATGCTATCTAGGACCAAGAGTGCTAGATGGTTTCTGTCACGTTAAGCCACTTGCTTATCTCATTAAGTTTACTGTGATCTAATTCAAGCCGTTACAGAAATTTTTGTTTTGCTAGGCTAAAAAATGCTCTCACTATTAATAACAGTCCAGAATCAACTTGGATGCTTAGTGTTTTCAGATGTCGATGATTCCTCATATTATAGTGAGGATGTAATGAAGAGAAGACTTGCTTTTAATCTGTTTTTGTTTCAATCTGTTATATTTTATACTGACTACAAAACCAGTTTATTGGAATACTACAACCTACAATATAGTCTTTTCAGAAATAGAACTTTTCTAACAAAACTCCTTAAGAGTACATTGTATTGGTATACTCCTTTATTAAAACTGTGGAAACCATGGTCTCCTGAGGCCTATAGGGACAGCATAAGCTGGGAGTTCTGCAAACTGTAAGAAGTTCACTGAAGGTAAGGAGTAAAACGTATCAGAGGTACAGCCATAGCAATTGAAAATAGACTTTAAGGCTAGTGTTGTTAGAAACTATATACTTCACATAAAATTCTAAATTTCAGTTGGCTTGCATATTAAAAATTCACTTCATAGATATTTTCACATGCATTCTCGGGACAAGTTTGGTCTGAAACTTCAATTCAGGCATGATCTGAGTGATTGTATCTCTCTAAAAAAATACCTAAATTCTTGGAACTTACCATGTACATCATTGCATTTGTTTATAAAGCACTTGCATGCTTTTTCACCATGTGTAATTCTAATACATGTTCCTTCTTTTTCAGCATTTAAACAATTATTAGGTGCATAAGGCAAACTTCCATGCAGTAGTAGCATTGTCATTATGAAATGCATGTATCCTTATTTAATGCTTATATCCAATTCGGATAATACTCAATGTATTTGTTAATGAGTGTATTACTTATTTCTTTGTAGTTTGGAAACCAGTCCAATAACGGATACAGATCTTGCAAAGCGCACAGTCTTTCAAAGATCATATTCAGTTGTTGCATCAGAATATGACAAACAGCACTCAATTTTGCCAGCACGTGTAAAGGCAATCCCTAGGAGACGAGTCAACAGTGGAGATGCGGGTAAGAGCACAGACATCAGAAGCAGGGAAAAATTATTCAAGGATTTGCAGTTCTTCTTGGAAACAGTAGACAAATGTATTTTTTTAATAAATACATGTAGTGGCTTTTATTTTGGGTTATTAATAAACATTAGCTGTTTGTTAATCAGCACAGGATTAGCCTAAAATCGGCTCAAGAATTACTGATTTTGAAATTTGTGGTGAATCTTTTGTGCTTGATTTAAAAGTGAAGGTGGTATTTTGTTTCTCAGTTGAAGCACCATTTTTCCACATTGCTTTTTTTAATGCAATTTTCTCATGGAAAAATATATCAATTCTAAAAGTGCTTTATTGCTTTTCATTTTTACTGTGGCTATAAAATTGAAATGTGCAAAGAATCTAATGTATGCATATTTTTATGCTTTTGAATAGAAGTGGGGTCCTCTCTCCTGAGACATCCATCTCCTGAACTTTCTCGGTTAATCTCCGCCCACAGCTCTCTTTCCAAAGGAGAGAGAAATTTCCAGTGGCCAGTATTGGCATTTGTAATCCAGCATCATGATCTGGAAGGACTTGAAATAGCAATGAAACAAGCCTTACGGAAATCTGCTTGCCGAGTCTTTGCCATGGAGGTATTAATGTACTAATGGACCTTGCATGATTAAAATAAGATGGTTGTAAATTCTGTCTGGGAACTTTTTTTTAAGATTATGCTATGTCCCCTGTAGTATAGTTGTCATTTTAGTGTAAACTACAGAGCAACGTGTCTTACATGAAGACCTTTGCATTATTATTTGCCTGTCCAAAAGCATCAGTGCGCCTCCATACATAAATGGTTTAAGAAATGGTTTTACTCCAGTAGGTTTGTTTAACCAATTGATAACTCCTTGTATATAATTTATTTTAGGCTTTCAACTGGCTTCTTTGTAATGTCATTCAAACAACTTCTCTTCATGATATTTTATGGCATTTTGTGGCTTCCCTGACTCCTGCACCTGTAGAGCCAGAAGAAGAAGAGGATGAAGAAAATAAGTCAAACAAAGAAAATGCAGAACAAGTAAGTAATGTTCAGCATTTCTTTCATATCTGTTGATTTTGTAGGCAAATTAGAAATATTTTTATGTGGGAAAAAAAAATTCCTTATCCTCTCCCTGTGAAACAGAACCTTAAATTGTAATTGAACTCATTTTGTAGACATAGATAAATTAAATTTTCTTCTAAGTCATCAGATTTTTTGTGCTGATGAATTGTCTAGTCTTTTAATGCAGTATTTTTTAATATTTATGGGAAATAAAAAGGCTAAAAAGCACAAGCACATTGTTAATCCAGTAACAAAAAAATTTCCAGTTTGCTTTTTATTTTTCCTTTGTCCCACAATAAGAGGGGAAAGAAAAGAGAAAATATTTTTCAGAGAAGCTTTGTGCTTTGATCTACTCTGTGTTTTAGTGCTCTAAGAAAAGTCCATAGTTAATTATGAAAATGTATAGTTAATTTACATAATTCTTTATACATGGTCATATATATAAATATATAAATAATTATATATATATGTAATTCTATGTACACTAGGCATAGTTAATGTAGTGATTTAAGAAAACTCTATAGTGAGTTATGTAAAATGGTATAGTCTTAACATACCACGCTCCCAAAAGGTATATCAATCTCTTCTAGACTTAGCTAGAAGATTTAAAACATTACCATGTCCACAAAGAATAGCTCAAAAAAAATCATGCTAGTACTGTTAGTAAGTCAGGGTTATCTTTATCACTTCAAATCTAATCCAGTTTTGAAATGACGTGTTCTGAAATGAGCCTTTTCGGCACTGTAACCTGGTACACTGCTATAATTGTTTACGAAGCACCTATAATCTTGGCCTAAATTTCATGTGGGATATCAACTTTTCTCTGTTAGCAGATCAACATGCAGATTTATAATTCTATTTACCTATTTTCAAGTCCACCAAATTCTTGTATGTATACATTATATCTGATTTGCAGTAGCTCTATGTAATTGTATTTTAAATGTTGTTTCTCAGTTTGGCTCCAGCAGTTTTCTGCCTAGTAATAATTTCAAGTGCTACACCAAAAGTACTGCTAGAGTGAGGGAAATGTATTCCCACTGGTCCTTATGCTGGTCACCCTCCAAAATAAGAACCTATTATGTAAAAGAATAAATAGTGTCCTATCTGTAGTCTGGATAATTACTGACTGAAAGATAAAGGACGTTAGAAAGGAATGTTAGAATATGCCACTTCTGCTCTGGTGGGAATGCTTCTGTTTCTTCCATACAGTGAAGGGGGGATTTAAAAATACTCCTTGGTCACATGGCTAAAATGAATAATTTTATGGCATGTAAGAAACCGACAACAGTTTTCAGCGAATTGTTAAATATCACTCAGGTGATGCGTATTCAGATCACAACATCCTCCTTCAGTAGTCTGATCAAATGATTAAATCATTTAATGATGAGTTAATGATTTAATGATTTATTACACAATGTAATAAGACAGGTGCTTTTCCACAACCAGGATTCATTTACTTATGTGAAATATTTTTACATGTTCTTTTAGTGTACTGGGAGATGGAGATAAATCCCAGTGATGGATTCTTTTAAACTGGGGGATGGGGATCTAGAACTATAAATGATTTAACACGTAAGATGTAGGTTCAAAGGCAATGTCCTTGATAAAGCAAAACAAAATGCAAGAATTACTAAGCTGCGGAGGAGATGATGGGAACAGGATGCTATATTTATAGACAGAATCCTTGGAGAAAACGGGAATACCCAGGCTTTGAACTGTTTCTGAAGAATTGATAATATTTAGTTTAAAGTTCAGTTTCATACTTCCTACTTCATACACTGAGTGCACTCTACCACGTTACACCCTCCAGCAAAATACAGAGCAATGTCTGGTTTGATGATTCTTCCCTAGGTAAGCATGTGCTGAAAATCAATTTCAAATAATACCACAGCATTTCTGGGTATTAAAGCACTTGAGATCCATGGGAAATCTACTTACAAGAATATACATAGACAACTTAGAGGGTTTAAAGTAACGGCTTTGAATCTGGCTTTGGATTGTCAGTATGTTGGGTCTGTGCAGCTGGTTTCTGTGGTTCAAACAGGATCAGATTTTCTTGTAAAAAAGAAGCAGGGGGAAACAATTTGTATCCTTCATAAATGAGTCTTTCCATGCCTTCTCCAATAGCATATCATGATCCAGAAGCTCCTTTGCTTTCTCTGCTATTCTTCCCCAGAACACAACTTACTCTGCTACTGCCTTCGTACCCACTGCCCAGTGGAACTTGTCTCCCAGTCCACAGCTGTTCTGATACTGACACATCTTACCTAAGAATTATTATTGTCATAGCTCTAATGAAGTGCAGCAATTAATAACCTTAGCTTAGTTATCAAATCGGTTATTGCTGGGTTTTGCTGCTCAAAAAAAAGCAGGAATATGTTATTTTTTCTACTTTCTCAAATCATTGCAGTGTAATATTTCCCATTTTTAAATCATGAGAAATAAGTGGTAGCATACAAAGTACTTCCCAAATTCTCTGTTTGAAGTCCATGTATAACTTATTGTAATTTATTGTAAAAATTCTGACAGGAGCTGCTTTAAGTTCATCTTCATTACAGGATTGTTGCAGTTACTCTTAAACCAAATAGCATAAATGTTTGAATTTACTTCACCATTTTTTCTCAAAAAGTCTGCTAATAACATAAAAAACTGCTTCGCATCTTAGGAAAAAGACACAAGAGTATGTGAGCATCCTCTGTCAGATATAGTGATTGCCGGCGAAGCAGCTCACCCCTTACCGCACACTTTTCATCGCCTTCTTCAGACAATCTCTGATCTTATGATGTCTCTTCCCAGTGGTAGTGCATTACAGCAAATGGCCTTAAGGTAAGCACAAATTCAAAAAAATTCTTAAAAGGCTGGAAATATTGTAGCATTGTAGAAAAAAAAGATTTTGCAAGGTAGATAGGAAGCTTGTGCAAAAAGGAGCATATCTATCCTTACTATTAGGAAAGGTGTTACTGTCCTTACTATTAGGAAGACACATGTATGTGTTTATGCATATAAATAATAGTATAAAAGACATCATATAGAGAAATGTGTTTGCTCTTGAATTCTGTACTGTGTCCACTATGAAAAAGAAAACATGTTACTGAAAAATACGGTAGTATCTGTGTGTATGTGCGTGGTAACGTAATGCCTTTTGCTCAGAAGTCTGTCACCTGAATAGTACCTTTAAACTGTTTGAAATTTTGTCTGTGTATCTGTCTCAAAGACAAAAACTGAATAGTAATGGTTGCATTTTCTATTAAAATTCTAAGAAAAGTTTATTCCTGCCTTCGTCAAATGTAGAAAAACTTAAGGTCCTGCAAAATTTGAAGTTAAAGGTTTATAGAAAATATTTTGAGAAGCAAAAATGTAATTAATAGTTTCACTGGTAGGTTATGTCTTTGAACAATATTCAAAATTTCAAAGTCCACTAAATGTGCTTTCAGGTGCTGGAGTCTCAAATTCAAGCAATCTGATCACCAGTTCCTGCACCAGAGCAATGTTTTTCATCATATCAACAATATTTTGTCTAAATCTGATGATGGAGATAGTGAAGAGAGTTTTAGTATCAGCATTCAGTCTGGTTTTGAAGTCATGAATCAGGCAAGTATTACACTTCCTTCTCAAAAGCAGAGATCATTTGTGAAGAGCATGTACTTCCTATGATGATTCTGTTTGAATTAAAAGATTGCTTATTGCAATGTCATATTTCCTTGAATGTATCTCAGTTTGGAATCTTGTTGCTGATATTTAGGTTCTCATGTTTAGCTTTAGAGGTTCAAATATTGACCCTTAACCTGTGTATCACTCAAACCTAAATTTTGGAGCAGTGCTTTTAAGTGCTGGTTTACAAGTGAAGTGTTTGGGGAGTGTCTTGTAGTCCATTTGCGTCATTGAGTTGGTGAATTTTTTAAATGCTGTCTACTTCCAATTTGTATTTGCATATATATTTTTTCTTCTGTTATTCCCAAGAGCACAAATTAATACTTCTGGTTAATATCTTTAAATTGTTTTCTTCCATTTATTAATGCATTTAGGCATTTACTAATATATTCAGCTGTTTGCTGTTAATATTTCCCTTAGTTTAAAGGACTGAATAACTTAAAGCAATAAATGACAAATTTCTTGGAGAGCGTATTCCTCAGAAGTGTCTGTATGGTTTTAAAAATTATAAGTGATGCCTGTATCTGGGCTTACTTTCAGCTGTTCTAAGTATTTTCATTTGTTTTCACAGGAACTGTGTATAGTGGTTTGTCTAAAAGACCTAACCAGCATTGTTGACATTAAAACATCAAGCCGACCTGCCATGATTGGTAGTTTAACGGATGGGTCTACAGAAACATTCTGGGAATCAGGAGATGAGGATAAAAACAAAACTAAAAATATCACCATTAACTGTGTAAAAGGAATCAATGCACGTTATGTTTGTGTTCATGTAGACAATTCCAGAGATCTTGGGGTAAGAGGAAAATGAAATTAAATGTCTGTCACTGAAGTCCAAGTTGCATGTATTTATCAGTCAAAAACCACCGGGTTTTTTTGTCCGATTCAGTTGGTAATTCTAATTCATAAGCTCACATTGCAAAGTAAGGTTTCTAAATCCTGTAATTTTTAAAGCAATAACTTTTATGATCTGTCTGATTTCGCAGTCTGAGTTTGCAGTTGCATGAACTTGAAACTGGGAAACTTAATTAACTGGCGTCTTCAATATCAGATGCATTTTTAAGCATTTAATAATTTTAAGTTACTTTTCTTGCTAATTTCTGTAGAAGCATTGAAATAAGGAGCTTTCATAAAATCCAGACTTTTTGCATTCTTTTTTACTGATCTGTACAGTAGTTACAAATATATCAGTGTTTCAACTACAGCTCTTAATATAAAGAGCAGGGGTGGTTTTGTTGTTGGGTTTTTTTGGGGTTTTTTTTTTTTTTTTTTTGGAGAGCTCTGCTTTGGAATTCTTTGTCCTTGATTTTTATTATTTTTAAATTTTTTGGGGGGAATGAAAAAACCTCTCTTTTATTACTTACTCTCTTAACACAGGAGTAGTTAGAACTGTCCTCAGTTGAAGTGTTTCATTCTTATTTTGCTTGTCTGTTGCAGAACAAAGTGACTTCAATGACCTTCCTGACTGGCAAGGCAGTAGAAGATCTCTGCAGAATAAAGCAGGTAAACATTTTAACAGTTGACATAGGAAAACTGTTGTTGTTTTTTGGCTTCACATAGCAGAGATTTTTCTAAGCAAATAGTTTCCACTTCTTGTGGTAGATAAATTACTTTACAGATATCAGGCATCATAGTAATTCTTGGAAAATACTGCATTATTAATGATAGAATTCAGTCATGTATTCTAAACATTGATCAAGCTTTTACTCTGGCTTCCAGTTAGCAACATTGCAGTTTCATATGAAATATGATTCTTATAGCATTATTTATGTTCATTTTTTTAAAAAACAATATGTATTTTAAAATAAGCTTAATTTGTTGCAGTTCATCTCTCTTTTTTACAGTTCTTAAGTCCTGCATGTCTTGATAGCAGATACTGACTTTCACAGAGTTACAATTTCTTTGCTGGGGGTTTGTGTGAATAGGGATGAAATAACTACAGAAAATTGTGTGTTATATTTTCAGTTAAATGGTGGCGCTTTTTTTTTGATTTCTTGATTAAAGTAGTGAGCAAATACTAGTTCTAAGAGTTGGGTTTTCTTAATACGTGAACTCTTGCTTTGAGGATAAAAGGGATACGTAGGCCACTGTTTCTAGTAAGTTTTAAAGACAAAAAAGAAATGGCTATATATAATTTTTTTAAGTTTGACACTTTTTTTTTAATCTGAATTCACAAGGTTGAATATTTTTATAATTAAACAGAAGTCTTAACTGCTCGGGATGAAAATTTCATTTCAAGCCTTGTATTTGTTGTACTGATACATGATGGGTTTGTTTTAGAGGTAGGTGACTTTTTGTTTGACATAATATCAGTTTCCATCTTTATATTCATTCTTCTTTAACAGGTAGACTTAGATTCAAGACATATTGGCTGGGTAACCAGTGAACTTCCTGGGGGTGACAATCACATCATCAAAATTGAATTGAAGGGTCCAGAGAACACACTAAGAGTTCGACAAGTGAAAATTCTTGGATGGAAAGATGGTGAAAGCATTAAAATAGCAGGCCAGATTTCTGCAAGTGTCGCTCAACAAAGAAACTGTGAATCTGAGACGCTGCGAGTATTCCGACTTATAACATCCCAGGTGGGATTTTAATGATGCCTTATACAGTGAAAGTTACTATATATTGTAGACTGTCAGTGTTTTATGTTTTAATGTAAAATGCCACAGCTGCACAGGTTTATCTTTGAGATATTCTAATTGTCATTGTCTTTCTTCCAGGTATTTGGAAAACTCATCTCCGGAGATGCTGAGCCAACCCCAGAACAAGAAGAAAAAGCATTATTGTCTTCCCCAGAAGGAGAAGAAAAAGTACACAATGTATTTATTTGTATTCTATCAATAATACTTTCCTGAAAAAAATGATCCAGGATGATTTTCAGTATTTATCCCATTTCTCATGCTTCATAATTTTTAGATCAAAACAGAAGTAAAATGCCACAATTGCTTATTTTTAAAAAGGATCTTATTTTTAAAATGGATCTTTTTATGAGTAAATTATAATTGAGGGATATGCATTTAATGGAACCATTGTAGTAATGGTGGCACAAATTTTGCCTACAATTACAGAAGTACTTAACACCTGTAATAATGGTCAACCTGAAAGTCCTTGCCTATTATCTTGTGCCTCAAGAGGGGCTCCGTTGATGTTTAGAAAAAAAATATGAGGAAACCACACTACTATCCTTTCACCTGCTATACTTCTCTGTCTTCCAGTAAGGATTAGTTTAAGTGTTCCTGAAAGGGTTACTGTATATGGACTGTCCTGTTTAATAGCCAAAATTGGACTGCCTTCAATGAAAGTAACTTCCTTTTTCAGATGATAGTTTTGTTCTACCCAGTACCTTGTGGCAATAAGTTCCGTGACTGAATTATTCATTTGTAAAAGTGTATTTTTCTCACACCAGCTGTGTGATAACTTGGTTTTGTGTTCCCTGTTTCTTTTATTGTGTGAGACACACAAACTGAAAAATATGTTCTGTGCACTGCTTTACAAAGACTTAATCACTGATTGTAAAAACCTACATGAAGGGGCTGAATCTCAGATAATTGTACTCTACTTGTTTGGCTTATTAATTATTTCATTTCATGCTCAAATTCCTTTTGAAGAGCTATTTATTAACAATAGTTAAATTGATCTTGATTACATATCTTATTTCTATGTTACAAAAAGCTCAAACTTCTAAAACACAGTTTGTTGATACATTCCATGTTGATTTCTACAGTAATTATGAAATGCTCTTGAACCTTTGATCTGATTAATTATGCTTTTTATGAAGGCAACATCAGATGCAGACCTGAAGGAGCACATGGTAGGGATCATATTCAGCCGGAGCAAGCTGACAAATTTGCAGAAACAGGTTTGTTCATTTTGAAATTACTTGAGGATTAAACATTTCTGCCTTGTAATAAATATGCTCAGTGAAAATTTTCAGTGAAAATAGAACCATTTATTTGGTACTTTCAATTCTTAATTCTGAAGAATTTTTTCTGATCTTTGCTTTACGCTTAAATCCAAATTTTCTTCTTCATTTGAATTTATGTTAAAAAGTAATTTAAGCACAGACAAAATTTCACAGGTTTTTTATTTTAGCTGTGGTTTTGAAGGTGCCTAAAACACAATCATTTTCACTTCCTAAAAGTTTTTAGGAGTTATCGTGTGTTTGGATTCTGTTTGGATAGGTGTGTGCCCATATAGTCCAGGCCATCCGAATGGAAGCAACGCGTGTGCGTGAAGAATGGGAGCATGCCATCTCCAGCAAGGAGAACGCCAACTCACAGCCCAACGATGAAGATGCTTCTTCTGACGCCTATTGCTTTGAGCTGCTCTCCATGGTTCTGGCTCTGAGCGGCTCCAACGTGGGCCGGCAGTACCTGGCTCAGCAGCTGACTCTGCTCCAGGATCTCTTCTCATTGCTGCACACTGCTTCCCCCAGGGTGCAGAGACAGGTGAGTGCCAGCTGCTCCTTGTTTATCTTGGGATTCCTAGAACAATGTCTTTAGAACCTTAAAATTGTGTGCATGATACTGTAATATGTCCTTGGATTTATTTTTTTAATTAAATAGCCCCACATAAGGAATAACTGTAAATAACGCAGCTCATTTTGTTACCACAATAATGAGGAGATGGCAAGTAAAAATTTCTGAATATGTAAAAAAAATACAGAATTTCTTTTTGGAATTTAAGTGTCAGGTTTTAGGGTGGTTTTCCAGTTTTTTTGAATGGGGTTAAAAAGTCTTATGTGTTTGATATATAAATAGATATATGCTCCAGCACCACCACAATTTGACTCTATAAAACTATTTGTAGGAATCACAAACAGTGCTGAAGACAATGAAGGCTAAGGTTATGAAATTGAAACAAAGTAATTTTTGAGCAATTTTGTAATGTTTTGTCTCCAGGAGGTAGAACGGAAGTGTAGGAACCCAAAATTGCTAATTAAGTCATCATGAACCTAAATCAGCAAACTGAAATGCCTTAGAGTAATATTTCTCTTTAGCTTTCTTGTCCTTATTCTGAAGGATTTTGAATAGGGCAGGGTAAAGTGCTTTTTCAAACCATACATCAAAGGGACATGTTAATTTGCCATTTTTCAAATGTATGAAGTTTAAAAGCTAGTGTGTTCATTTATTGCAAATAGGAGTTTTGTACAAAAAGCAGTGGAGTTTTCAGGTGTGAAGGTGTGAGGTAAGATCTCATGCCACTTCATTAGAGGGAAAGAGTATGAGGGAGTTGCACAATTACCCCAATTTCTACATGTTTGATATGCTCCAAATGTTGGTAAATATTTGCATGATTTGAGAAGGCAATAGTTTTCATATTGTGTTTGATCTTAAGGCACGGTAACAGCTAGAATTGTGGAATGACTAATGACTGTTTTGCTAAATCATCGTAACAGATGGAGCAGAGGCCTCACTGGTTAAGATTAGACCTTGAATAAGTAGAGGATAGTAAAAATGTCTGTCAAATGTACAGGATCTAAGAATCCAGTGGGTTTTGAGTATTTCATATTATGTATATATAATGCCCATATAGCCTGTGTAGGTAAGATGAGAGGTTTTTTATTACCAATCTGCTATTGAACTGGCATCATGAGTCCTTACCATGTGTCTTACACTTAGGCTGTAAGTGTAGTAATGTGGAACTAGACAGTTCCTTTCTACTCTTGGTATCCGCAAGCAGAGTTTTAATATCTGTTTCTTTCTGAATTTGGGTGTTGTCTGTCTGAGCATATGTATAGTTATATACACATAATACAACTTTGATATATAAACACATTTGCCTTAATACAGCTAGTGCACTATCTTGTTGTTAACTGCTGTTCCTTCTTAAGTTCCTGCAAGATAGAAGAAGCATTGCAGAATTTCTTGCAGTAGTAATTGAGTACAGAAATTAGATTCAGTCCTTCTTACTTAAATAGCTTATGAAGGAGAAAGACTTTATTTGATTTTACTTGAAAACTCCAGCTGTCTTGGTAAGAATTGTTGTGTTCTGATTTTTGTGTTCCAGGTAACATCATTACTGAGACGAGTTTTGCCTGAGGTAACCCCTAGTCGCCTGGCCAGTATTATAGGAGTGAAGTCTCTTCCACCAGCAGATATAAGTGATATCATTCATTCAACAGAAAAAGGAGATTGGAATAAACTAGGTATCTTGGACATGTTTTTGGGATGCATTGCCAAAGCTCTCACTGTACAGCTAAAAGCCAAAGGAACTACTATCACAGGGACAGCTGGCACTACTGCAGGCAAAGGAGTTACTACAGTCACACTTCCAATGATCTTCAATTCCAGGTTCGTTTAAAAATATGTATATATTCTCAAGCTAAAGGCACCTTCTTTGAAGTCAGTTGTTGTCTTTATAATCTTTATTTATAAATGGGAAAAACTGTATAACACTTTGGCCATATGTCATGTTATTCGTGAGTTCAATTTAAAAAAAAAACAAACCACAACCTACTATGTGCTGAATATGTACACTTATTTCTTTGTCCTGGATTTCGACAAATAGTAACTAATTACTTAAGTTCATCTATTACTATATGTCCTTTGCAGCTACATTCGTCGAGGTGAAAGTCACTGGTGGATGAAGGGTTCAACACCTACACAGATTTCAGAGATCATCATTAAACTCATCAAAGACATGGCAGCAGTGAGTTTCTATCCTTTAAATGTGTGGAGGATATTCAAATATTTCTGATAATGAAGAGTACATCTTTTCATTACCTTCTATTACAGTTAGTATTGGGTTGAGCTGTTAAATGCAAATTGGTCTCAAGAAAAAAAAAGTATAGTTTTATGGATAGAGTCTAGGCTAGGAGCAGTAGCCAGTTGAGTTCTCATTCTGCTAAACAGAAACCTAGTTTTGAAATAAGCTTTTAAATAAGTCACTTGTACCAGAAATGTAAGAGGTAAGCGATCGTGGGTCATTGTCTACATTATTAAGTTAGAAACCTAATTTTTTAAATCCTGAGCACTCAGAACTCTAATAAAAAAGTAAGAAGTATCTGTGGAGTAAGATAATAGTGTTGTTTTCATGTAACAGTATTTAGACTTCATGTGTGGATTTTCTGGTTGAAACTGACTTCTTTCTTTGACTGAAATCTACATTTATAGTTGCTTATTTCTTTAACCATCTGGGCTTAAATTTGCCATAGCTGTATCTGCTTCAGACAAGTTTTTTTTGTGGAAAAGTTGATGAAAGGTGAATCAGCTATTTCCAAGAAACAATACTGGCAAAAGGAAAAATAGGGGGTTTTTTATGTTATAGGGAAAGGAATTTAGTTGGGAGTTTGTTTTATTTTCCTTAATTCTGTGCCTGCTTCAGTGAGATGCTCTAAATGACCCAGATTTGCATCTGTCAATACTCTCTGAAAGGTGTTTCACTGTCTTCAGCTTTGGAGTCCTATTTTCTAAACCATTCACTGTGCTTAGATTAACGAGGTTCCACCTCAAAGTTGCTGAAGATGTATGGGAATTGTCTGCAATTGCTGCTGTTGATTCTGACCGCAGGATTTCAGAATTTCACAGTTCACAAGAGTTACAATTAAAGTGTGTCTCTGTTTAGAAACCTTTCTTTGAGGCTTTTTAGAGCTGCTAATTATCAGTAGGGTGACATCAGTCTTACTATGCTCTTCATTACAGTTAGAATTGTGATTCCTTTCACAGAACTTTCTCAACACTTGCAATGTGTAGTTACCTACATCTGAGTTAGTCATTATACCTTCCTTTTTAGAGTCCAGTGAGTCTCAATTATTTGTCATCTTTAGCATGAGATTTAGAAATTTACAGATTACAATAAAAATTGAAGGAGACAGCAGTCTCTGAATCAGAAACTTTAGAGTATGAATCAGTGCCATAGGCTCAGGATGTTAAAGGTTAGTTTGGAAAGTATGCTTGTAGTCCTGATGTTTCCCGTGTACTCCTCTTTATTTCTTTCAAATACAGAAACTGTGGAGAGTATTCAGGATGACTGAGCTAGGCAAGTGAACCTGGTTTCTCTAGGAACCCACTGTGATCTGTGTGGTGTTCAGTCACTTACCTGTGCTCCAGCTTTGGATCTTTCTTTCTCCAGGAGGGGTGAGGGACACTTTAGGAATATGATCTTGCATTCTTCAAATCATATGCCCTCTACCTGTTCCAAGTTGCTTATTCCAGTAGCTGCTCAGAGACTGCCTCAGTCAGTCACTTGAGTATTTGAGGGATAATTTTTACCAGATCTGTGATTTGAAAATCAAGGCCAAGTTGGACGGGGCTTTGAGCAACCTGGTCTAGCGGAAGGTTGTTACCTTACCCTGGCAGGGAAGTTAGAAATAGATGATCTTTAAGGTCCCTTTCAACCCAAATAATTCTACAAAAACACCTAATTTGTCAAAGTCATCCCTGACTTCCTCTTTTTCTGTTCTAACTTGAGATCTTAACCTAATGTTGTTTGTAGCAGCTCTAATAACAATTTTAGTTGTTCTTATATTATTAAAAGCTATAGTAAATTGAGTTTCCTCTTTAACAGGGTCATCTGTCAGAAGCATGGTCACGTGTGACAAAGAATGCTATTGCAGAAACCATCATAGCTCTGACCAAAATGGAAGAAGAATACCGATCACCAGTGAGGTGCATTGCAACAACCAGAGTAAGAACTTCACTGAATTTAGCATTAGTTCATTGTAAATGTGCAGTGGGAGCCCATCTAAGAGCCTTCCTATCTGGTAGAACAAACTTCCTTATATAGGTTGCTTCAGGAAACAATCCATACTGTATACAGTTTATTCTCCAAATCTAACTGTGTACATAATGGGCAGGTATCCTAAAGCAATCACTGTATGTCCTAATAAAAGTTTTTCTTTCTCCGTGTCCCAGCAGATTTAATTTTCTTCTTTGTGGCAGAAATACACAAGTGAAAACTGAATTATAATTAAATATATAATTAAATATGCATCTTGGGTATCTCAGAAATAATGAAGAATAAATGTGATACCTATACATTTGGGGGCTTATTCTTGAAATAATTCTGCTTTAAGTTTGTGATACTTGCCTTTTACTAAATTTATGAGATCATCTGTGTGGAAAATTGCACAATATGCATCAGCTGTCTTTTTCCAGCTCTCTATGCAATTATTTTAAGTGGTTTGACGTCTAGGTGATCAGCTGCCACATCTCAAGGGTATTATGAAAACACTCAGTAACAGATGTTCTCTAGGACAATTAAGTTAAGCTTCACCTGTGTTTGTCTCAAAATAAAATATTATTTGCTGAGCCCTTTATTACTTACCTGGTATGTTTTTCTTTTCTTGGTCTTTACTTTTTCCATGAATCTTTTATAGAAAGTGGGACTGATTTAACATTAATAGATTGCTTGAAATACCATTAAAAGCATATTTGTAAATTATGACATTCCTACTACCTTAGGGAGTAAAGATTTCAGCTTCTCAGCTAAAAAAAAAAAAAGAGGATTGCAATGGTTACAAGCATTTGACACTCATGTTATTTTCATCATTTTTGTTACTCATATATTCTGTGCTTACTGGAGGACACAGTCTTGGACTACCACTGGCTCCAGCTGTCACCATGCTAGTTTAACCAGGTCTTAGAGGAGCCCTGAACGTCAGTCCAACTACTCTTTTGACTGACTGTAGCTCTGTCATGGAGGTGTGTTTTTTGAGGGAGAGTCCAGTAGAGTTTTTCAACAAAAACAATCTTGTTCAAATCAAACCTTTGATTAAAAACTATTCCAAAATGCAGCTGTCAAGTGCGTTTCAGTTTGGCTTGCAGGCTTAGTGACAGGTTATCTTCATGTAGCTCATCTCTTCAGGGTTTCACTGAAGTCAAAGGAGGAGAGAAAAGCTACCTCTGAATAGTTAATTCAGAACTGCTTTTAGTAGGATACCCTAGGTAATTTCAAATGCCCTGTGAAGGGAGGAGGGAACATAGGGAAACCAGTCTCATTAAGCTAAAGTTTTGTGGGAGTTGGTTTTGGTTTTGTTTTTATTTTTATTAGTCTGTGTCCTTGAATTTTGTCTTCCCTAAAGCCTGCAGTGTTTGTGAGCAATATGCAAGTCTGTATTTGCCATATATCTCTCTAATGTGCTTTTGTTGTTCGTTCTTCACTTTTTCTTTCTTGTGTGGTAGCTACTGTTTTTATAACCATAAAGTGACATACCTGAAAGAAACAAGGTAGTTCCCAAAAGTTCAGTTAAGTTTTATTGTATCTGTGACTTCTTTTGGAAAATAAAAAACTTGGGTTGTTATGAGCAGGCTTCAGCTAACAATAATAGGGTTTGCAGGTAACGGTGACATTCTTATCTGCCAAAGTTTATCTTTTTAGTATTTGTTTGAGTTTTGGGTTTTGTTTTTAATATGTCTAAGACATTTAATTCTACCTTGCCTTTCAATAGCTGTGGCTGGCCTTAGCATCCCTATGTGTTCTTGATCAGGATCATGTTGATAGACTATCCTCAGGAAGATGGATGGGAAAGGACGGGCAACAGAAACAGATGGTAAGACTGAAAATCATATGGGTTTGTGTTTAATTTTATTTATTCAGTTATTATTATTTATTCAGTTAACCGAATAATGGTAGGGAAAGGTACACTTGGCTTAACCTTATTTGTCCCTTTTGTTCCCAGGGGAGATTGTACGTACATATTTGAAGTTTTTGTGTTCTAGACAAGCACTGCTCAGAAAACAGAAATTTTAACTTAAAACAGTAAGGTTAAGTTCAGGATGAAGCAAGGCCTTCTTAACACCTGTGGGATGGATTTTTGAGTAGATTGACTCAGTTGTTACAACACCCTCTATCAGAGCTTTTTCTTTCTGTCTTAATCCCTGTCACATAATAAAATCAATTCTTTTGTGTTCCTCAATAACTACTTGTCTGTAATTTAGCTTCCACTTCCCCATCTCAGTAGAGAGTGATTACCCCAAAGAGAGAAACTGTTTCTAACTGAGTGGGAGGCACGGAAAGATTATGCACTAGCAACTGAGGATACTTAGAGCAAATAATTCTTAGAGCTGCTGAACCCAGCCTGAAATTCCCCAATCCTGTTTCATATCATGATACTCAGATGTTGAGGGTGAACTGTGTGTCTCCCTACCAGAACTGCTTTGAAAGAACTCTGTTCTAAGTTGCATGAGCAGTATCTTGGAAACCACATGTTCTGTAATTAGAGTGGAAACTTGTTCTCAAACATATGCATAATCAAAATCAGATGTTGAACTCCTATTCGTGCAGGTATTTTGAACTGCAAAACACAACCGTGTTGAATTTTTAAAAAATTGTATCAGTAGAGCAACTTAATGATAGGTTTTGAAGTTTGTTATTTCAACCATATTGTCTCTGAGTTATAGATGACCTACAGCTTTGTTTAGATGTTTGAACAGAGTAAACACACCGTATCAAAGTAATGAAGGGTAAATATCATGCCTGCTGACTAAGCTTGAGTACTCGTATCTCTGAACTTTTCTGTTAATGTGCCTGTAACCCACTGTTACCACATAAATTTCTTCTGTAGTTTCAACAGAAATCTCTTCAACTAGTTTCAACAGTGGTTAAAAATTATGTCTCTACTACATTGTTGAAAAACACATTTTTGCGACATCACACAAAACATGAGATGAGTATCAGAAAAACTGATGCCATAAATTGAGGCTTTTTGTGTCCAGGATAATTGTTTAAATATTGATTATTCTAAAGATAGCATTAATAAGCTCTTTATCCCCCTTTATAAATCGGAGGGGAAGTGTGGGGTGTATGACTGGGGGGAGAATAAAAACAGATGCTGAAAGGAAGTGATAAAGAGGAATTATTTCGTATTTTTTCTTTTTCCTCTCAGCCAATGTGTGATAACCATGATGATGGTGAAACTGCTGCTATCATTTTATGTAATGTCTGTGGGAATTTGTGCACAGATTGTGACCGATTCCTTCATCTCCATCGGCGAACAAAAACTCATCAGAGACAGGTAGAGTATATGTGACATCACGTTGTATGCACTGCATACACTGTGTGCATTTCCCCAAATAATATATAAGCTAAAGGCAGTAGCAAGTATCGAATCTGAAAAGGGTGTTTTGTTTTATTTCGGAGATGGGGTAGATAAGCTTTCATTTAATTTTTTGTTGTTGTTTTTAGTTACATTTTCTTGTCCCTTATCTTTGAAGAAGATTAGAAAATCTTATAGCAGTCCTTATTTCTAGTTCTTATGCTACATCAGCTTTTTTCTCTCTTGTTTAACATTGGGTCAGAACGCTTTTTTAGGAGAATTTAGGAGCTCCCTAGACTTTCTTAAGTATACATTGATTCTTTATTCCTGTTAAATTATATCTCCTTTACTTCTATCATATGACTCAGGGCTTAGCAGTCACTTCATTTCTAATGTATGTATATTTTTTTTAATATCCAGGAAGACCATTTGATACCAGATATTCCTACCAGTTCTTCTATGTCAATCTTCTCTTATTGCATAATATTCCTCTAGCTTTCACTCTGTTTTCACAGATAAATATGTTGTCATATTCATAAGCTTGAAAATTTCATTACTTCTTTTGATTTTGTCTTTAGGATTGAAACTTTGACTTAGATCTGAGTTTTTGCAAATTGCTGAGTACTCTGCTAATTAGTATTCTTTTGTGTTATTCTTTTATCCTTTTCATCTCTAAACTTGAAACTACATTCTCCATGGAATTTTTCTGATTGAAATTAATGTTGAAGATGCTTTTACTTCTGGAATTATTGAACATTTCCTCTTTCTTGACACTATTTCTCTCATGTTTTTTGTGGTCCTTTATTTTCCCCTTTCCCTCTTGACTACTTACATTTGCACAGAGGTTAAAATAATAAATGTCATTAATAAAGTTAATTCAATTGAAATCACTCCTCCCTCTCCTAGAATGCATCTATATTAACTTTTTAATTATGATCAGGAATGGGCTTTTAAAGCAGATGTGATCATCTCTCTTTAACGTGCTTTGATTTCTGTCATTGAGCAGCCTTGGAGTGCATGAACTGGATTGTTTTCAGGTGAAACTAAGAACAAACGATAGAGGGACACACAGCTAATGGTCATTCAGTGCATGGGATCAGCTAGTCTAGAGCACGTGTGATGTAAACATCAGACCAGTGGTACTGAATTTCACTCTACAGTGGAACATTCCTCCATGGTGCCTCTGCAATTGCAGTGAAGTCTCAGTCTGGCAGTTCCATGGGCATCCATTATCTTCTATTTCTTAGCCAGAATCTTTGCAATCCCTTTAGAAATTTTCCTGTTTTGTCATCCTAGGAAGATAATTTTTTGTGTCTACTCTTCTGTCATGGCACAGCACAGTCTAGTCTCATTTATTTTTCTGATTTCTCCTATATAGCCTGTTCAGATTACACTTGATAAAAAGTAAGTTCTTATCTCATAGAAGTCCTCACATTTCTCCTTTAATCTGTCCAGAATAGCTACTTAACAGATTTTGCTATTTACTTCTAAAAGCATGTTTAAACTTTTGCTCTTTATTCACTGCCTTTACCTTTACATCTGTCATGTTAAGCCCCCCAATTTTAAGTTCTGTCCTGTTCCCTCTCTCCTTTTTTCTGTTTGCTTCCTGTTCTTTGTCCAATTTCAGTCATACATTCGTCTTTAACGCATTTTCTCCCCCTTCCAGAAAGGACAGCCTGTAAGTTACTATGATGTGCATATGTAAATCCTTTGAGAAGCAATTAGGGGGTTGACTTTTTTTCTGATTCTGATAAGAATTAAAGTTTAAAGTGAGTGTATAAATCTATACCCAGAAAAATTCTAACTTTCATTGCATTGCAAGTGAAACAAATGCAAAAAAAAAAAACTTGAGAAAGGAGTAAAAGAAGAGACTGCATATAATCCCCTAAGGATCTCACGCAGTTTTTTTATTTTGCAAAAATTTTATATTTTCCTCATTGTAGCGAAAAGCATCCACTGTGTATTTGTGTGAAAATGGAAAATATTAATATTACACACTTCTATAATTGTTATCCTGTAGTACATATTTTTAAGACCATAATTATCAATGTTGCTCTGATAAACTATTAGCATGGTTATGTGAAGATATTTCTGATGTTATCTTGTGCTTCTAATGTACTGTGGCCTACTGGATGAGTTGGACAGGAGTTGTGAAGGCCAAGCTCCATATTTATTAAACTAGAAAAAACTAGTGCAGCTCTCTTCTTAGCATTGCTGCACTATTGTTTCACAGCCATGTTAGATCAAGAGTTAATTTTATTTATTTTTACTTCTGAAAACACAAAGCCTTTATCCATGCTGCAGTATGTAAAAGTTATGGAATGTATAAAAGAAAAATAGCTTGCAGTAGACAAGCTCCACAGAATCTATAAATATATGGTGTAAATCCAAAGAGACAGCGACAAAAATAACATAGAGATGCTATTTAGTATCTGTTTGGTTAACTTGACAGGTTTTCAAAGAAGAAGAAGAAGCTATCAAAGTTGATCTCCACGAGGGATGTGGTAGGACCAAACTTTTCTGGCTGATGGCATTAGCAGATTCTAAAACTATGAAGGCTATGGTGGAGTTTAGAGAACAGACAGGTAAAACACAACTGTTATTACTTGCTCTTTATCCTGATTATTGTGATTTTCACCTCCTTTAGGGCAGTGCTTTTAATTGTTTGCTAATAAAAATAAAATAGTTTAGCTGCATAAGAATTGCTGGATTTCTAGTTGTTTTCTGTGCCTGTTGTTTAGATGTCTGTTAGGGTATCAGTCCCTTATGTTTCATTAGAACATTTTTTGGTTTTGTTTACCCTTGTGGACCTAGGCAAACCGACCACCAGCAGTTCTGAAGCCTGTCGTTTCTGTGGATGTAGGAGTGGAACAGAATTATCAGCAGTGGGAAGTGTTTGTTCCGATGCAGACTGCCAGGTGTGTATTAGCAAGTACCAGTCATCATTAACTACATAAATAAAAGAGACTGCAGGATGAAATAGGCTTCTTATTTTGAGTAAACCTTGTTCATCCCTGTGGTCCATTTTAAATCAGGCCTCTAATATGAACAGGGCTTAATATTGAATATTATCATTCAAATACTTCTGAGTTTTTAAATATTTATTTTAATTACATACTACAAACACCAGTAGGCAACCAAAATACTGGGTAGTTTCCTTGTTCTCTTCAAAAGTATTGCAAGTTTTCACAACAGTGTTGCAATTATGAAGTAAAATACACACTGTCAACGTAAAGTCTGGTGTACTGGAAAGCTTGATAAAGCTAGTTTGCCTAACAGCCTGTGTATTATGTGAGCATAGAACATGACTTGGCCAGGTTTGTCAACTGTGTCCATGTATCTTAAGTGGTTTTGTGCCCTACAGTATGGGTGAAATTGGCAGAGGGCCAAATCCTAACCAGTTTCTTATCCCACCCTATTTATTTCTGTTTAAATGAAGCAAGTTGGCCATCTTTTCTTTTCTCGCAGGCTATGAATACATTATATTAATGTCACATCAATTCAGTTCAATTTGTTGTTAGCTTCTGGGCAACTTTTATAAGTTTTCTACTTACCAGGGATAGGAATTAGAGATGGTTAAAATTCCATCTCCGTATAAAAGTACTTTATGTTGACTAATGGTTAGCTTATCATGTGTTCTTAAGAGTGGGTTACTTGACACCTTTCCTGAAAGATCAAAATCTGCAGGTATCTTAAAGGCTGTTAATGCAGGGTAATCAGGAAGCACTCAATATATAAAATACACATGGAGGATCAAAGAACAGTTCTTTTTCTATTGAAATTTTTAAATTATGGTTTCATTAAGCCATTTCTATTCAGGAGTAACATAAGTAACCATTGTTATTTCAAGGGCAGTTTTTCCCAAGTAGCTGCTGTAGCAGTAGACAACACGAATCGTGGTTCTTTCGTCTCAGTTCATTGCACAGACCAGCAGTCCTTTAAAAAGTGACACTGTCAAAACACTCAGTGAAAGGGAAAAGGTGATTAACTCTTTACTTTTAATAGGAGTATGCTAAAATTGCCTGCAGCAAGACACACCCCTGTGGTCATCCCTGTGGAGGCGTTAAGAATGAAGAGCACTGTTTGCCTTGCTTGCATGGCTGCGATAAGAATGCTACAACTCTTAAACAGGATGCCGATGACATGTGCATGATCTGCTTTACTGAAGCACTTTCAGCAGCACCAGCTATCCAGGTTTTTGGGATTTTTTCGCTTCTAAGTGATTAGTGTTATAACTGTAATGGGCAGTGTGGAAGAAGCTAAAATACAAAGTCTTTCAAATTATGTTCTTAAAAATTTAAACACAGACATCGTAACAATGTTTAGGTTACTTAAAAAGCTTTCTTTTTGTCTGGCGTTACTTCTATCTCAAGAAAGCAGATTGGATCAATTTAGTCTGCTGTGTCTACTTTACTAAAACACATTTTATAAAGGAAAAAAACAACTGAGGTAATTAGTAGATATATTTTGTATTTATTTAATATATCCACGAGTGGTTTTAGAGTGGTTATGATTTAATGACCATTTCATATTCTTTCTCTTTGTTAAGAATAAAATAGGGGTCTTGTAGGATTTTAAATGAAGTAATACTGGAAGTTATGTATGTTGCCACTTAAAAGTAAATAACTACTTCTACTTTAGCGGTCAATGTAACTTCAGTGTTCACTTATATGTATTCTTTTCTAAAGCTGGACTGCAGCCACGTTTTCCATTTGCAATGCTGTCAACGAGTACTAGAAAACAGATGGCTTGGGCCAAGGATAACTTTTGGGTTTATGTCCTGTCCTATTTGCAAGGTAAATGAGCTGCATGCCTGCCTAGGTCAAACAGGTCACCTGATACGTAGGTTTTCCTTTTCTGCTTTGTTTTTTCAGTATGAGGGTAGATCTCAAGAATACACATGCTTACTTCAGCTTAAATTACTAGAAATTCCTTTTATACTCCACAAAATTTAAATTGCTGTAATCAAAATCACACAATAGCTGCTGGAAGGGAGAGCACCGTAACACTGCAGGAATATGAAGTTTGGGAATGGTCAACCATTCTGCATGCTGTGTTTCTTTTGTCATGCTGCATTGTGGTAGTTTATGGTGATAGCTTGTGATCATTAAATGATAAAGAGCTGCCATAGTCATGACAGTCATTATTCTTAATTGCTTAGCAGTAAGTCAAAAAGGACATACAATCAGAATATTCCTGTGCTGTGCTAAATATTCTGTATATTCTTGACTCTGTGGTTGTTAGTCTTTTGTAAGGGCTCATGATTTCTTATAACAACAGGCCATGGAAAGAGCATTCCTGCTTACTATTTTTGCAGCAAATAGGGTATATAATATATCTGCCATTTGTTGAGATGTTCACTGCCCAAGCTCTTCAGTTTTTATGACATCCATCATACTATTTCTGTTTGACCATAATACAAATTATCATAGCGCTTGTGATAAAGATGCAAGATACTTTAATCAGTATTTCTTTTATTTCAGAACAAAATCAATCATACAGTATTAAAGGATTTGCTTGATCCAATCAAAGAACTCTATGAAGATGTAAGGAGAAAAGCGCTAATGAGATTGGAGTATGAAGGGCTGCACAAGAGTGAGGCCATCACAACGCCGGGTGTTAGGTTTTATAATGACCCAGCTGGCTATGCTATGAACAGATACGCTTATTATGTTTGCTACAAGTGCAAAAAGGTATGGTGATTAATTACTGAGTGTTATGTTATAGTTTTAAAAGTAATTTCTTAGGGCAGAACATATATTTAATATATTCTTTATGGAGTAGAAAAGTAGGAAGTTATTCATAGGATAATAATTTAAAAAAAAAAAAGCGTTGAGTAAATGAGATGTACACAGTGTTTTATCTTGTAAAGATGTATGTACAGAGCCGTTGTATATACAGAATGTATTACAGAGCAGCTCAGAAACCAAAAGCACAATAGCCTCCTTACAAGAATGTGCAGGTGATACACTGTGTTAGAACTCCAGCCATCCCTTTGTCCCACTTCCAAGTCATACTTTATGTCAACATTAAAATAGTATAAACATATTTCATTCTAACTCTGCAATGTGGAGAGCTCCTCACTAAGATGCCATGTAAATATTACTTTTACTCAGGTTGGGAGTTCATTGTAACTGCGGTAAACTGACTTTGAGGCAGAAGTGTAGGAAGAATGAAAAAGGAGTAGAAAGAAGAAATGTGTGGTCTAGCCTGATGGACTCTAGGTCATATGCATACAGTTCTCTTCAGGAAGAGAATATAAAATTTAATCAAAAGACAAAAATACACAAACAGCCTCTGAGTTTCCCCATCAGCAAAGAGATTCTTTATCTGTGGTTAGAGAAAATTGCTGTAGAAATTCTGGATAATCACTGTTCAGTCAAAGGTTAGACTCAGTGATCTCTGAGGTCTTTTCCAACCTTAATAATTCTAGCCCCTCCCCTTTGCTTCTTTCAAGCTGATTTTAGTGCCCAACTTGATCACCTCTTTTTCTTTTTTCCCTTAGGAATGAGTGGAATAAGGCAATTTCATGATCAAATTTTCAAGGGCAATTCCAATAATTTTTTTGTTAAATGGAAGTAAGCAATTTGGAAATAAGAGAACAAAGGATTCATTTTCATACGCTAGGAAAGGACTGTCATACATCACTCTAGCTCACTACTACTCCACAGTTACTCGGTTCACTTCTATTCCTGCCTCCCATAGTTCATCCATTTTCATTCCTCATCCTTTAGCAACTTGCCTACTGCCTTTTTTTCATCCCTTACAAAAATAATTTCTTTTTTCATCTTTATTCAGTTTTTAGCCCTGTCCCTGTTTTTTCTTACACTTTCTTTCCAGTATTTAATACTTGGTATTTCAGTGTTTTTTTCTTATTGCCCTCTTTTTCTTTCCCTTTTATCTCAATTTTCTCTTTCATACTGTGTTCATATGTCTGAATAGCAGCATTCAGCTATCTAATTTCTAACTTCTTTCCTTCCTCCAGCACCTATTCACCCCAAGCTCTACTACCTAATTCTCTGACATGCCTTCCATAGGATTCTCCCTTTTCTTTTTAGTCTGCAGAGTTTGGGGGAAAGTGCTTAAATTTTTCCTTCCTCACAGTTGCCTTGAGACCACTTTCCCTGTCCTTTTAAAAACACTGCAAAATGACTAGAATTGCTGAGAATAAGAATTTTGTGCATTGTTTAATTAGATAATAAGATGGTAACGAAGGAAGTTACTCATGACCTCATCTCACTACTCCATGTGAAAACACTTTTGTATATGAGGAAATTCATCAGAGTTTCAGGCTCACTTTGGTGCATTTTTGTGCCCAGTGTGTCCTGGTAGAATAAGATGAGAATCTGCAGAAAATACCAAAATTCTAATTATAAGGGATCCCGCATGAGCGTAAAAACTGATATTCCCTTCAGTTAGTAAAAAGCCCTCCTGGTGGATTGTTTCTGTGCTGCCTTCAGCCTCATTCTTGTCTCTTTTACACAGAGTTCATAGAGTATTCAAATACTGTTTCAAAAGCCTTGCATAGACCAGGGTATGTTGCACAGTTTTTGGTCTTGTTTATCCTCAGATATTGTTTGAGTGCCTGAAAAACATGTATCCAGAGACAGTCTAGAGAGATCAGATCAGCATAGGGGAGACTACTGTAATGACTGTCATTCATCATTTTCCCCTCACATTGAATTGGTTAAAAGAATAGTTTTCCCTTGTTTAATGTCCAATTACTTCTATCTACAATTAAGGCATATTTTGGTGGTGAAGCTCGTTGTGATGCTGAGGCTGGACAAGGAGATGACTATGATCCCAGAGAGCTTATTTGTGGTGCATGCTCTGATGTTTCAAGGGCTCAGGTAAGTAAATAACTTGTATTCATGTTTTTATTTCACTCTGAAGCTCTGCGTACCTGAGCTGTACAATAATTCACAGTCATATGTATTGTACAGTGTTGTGTAATACAACTATATACCACAGAATGTAGAAATGAGTTGTGGGATTGTTAGAGCGTGGGTACTTCATTAATCGGTGTTTGCTTTCCTTTGCTCAGATGTGTCCCAAACATGGTACAGATTTCTTAGAATACAAATGCCGCTACTGCTGTTCAGTTGCTGTTTTTTTCTGTTTTGGGACAACACATTTTTGCAATGCTTGCCATGATGATTTCCAAAGGATGACAAGCATCCCTAAAGAAGAACTCCCACACTGTCCTGCAGGTAGGATTTCTACAAAGCAAATTTACCTCACTGAATTTGGAGATAAGTAGCTAGTTCTAATTGATATTCTTATCTTTTCTTGCTGATTTTTTTCTAGAAAAACCACAGGGTCAGTCATACAAATTTTAAATTTAGTAAACTTGAATGATACTAGAATGGGTTTGTTCTATGCATGATTTTGATTTTTTTTTGTTTTTCTGGCAATGTCATTGCTCTGATCCTTTAAACATTAGATACGTTGATACAGAAAGACATTTCAATTTCCCTACACCAATTCAGACTCCAGATGTGAATGATGTGAACTATTAAATGATGCATTTCTATGCAGCTGTCATGTGCAAACTGTTACCCCAATGCCTTAGTTTCCAAATTCATATGCTACTGATTTGACCTCACTAAATCATATAATTTACCTTGCTGTTAGGAAAAAAAAGAGATCTTTTTGCTTACTTATTTCATGTAAATATCTTAGCCAAAAAAATTATGATTCCCAGTGTAACCTTAGAATTTTTGTTTACTGCAGAATGTAACTCTTATTCGTACTTACCAGTTTTCTTCTTAGACTGTGTGAATTTCTTCCACAGTATGAATAAAAATTTTTTACTTTCAATTTGATTGTTTTAAATTACATGGCAGTTTGATAATTTTTTTCTCTTCAAATACCAGTTCAGCATTAGAAATAACTGTTTTAAGGAGCTAACAGTTTTTGATCATGTTTTGTCAGATTTAATTGACTTGCTTTTCATGGCCTATTAAGCCTTCAGACTTCTTGCTTGAATCTGACTGTGTGCAAGCACCTTCCTAGCTGCCATTTCTTAAACCTTAACTTTTGAACCTTATAAATTCATATTATAGATATATTACCTCCAGTTATCGTGCGTTTTTGAGGGAATGTATGTTTGTTTGTTTATATTGTCTGCAAGCATTAATCTTTTGGATTTTTTCTTTTCTTTTTCCCCTCCATCACCCTGAAATTCACTGTAGGTCCCAAAGGTAAACAACTTGAAGGAACAGAATGTCCACTTCATGTTGTCCATCCACCCACTGGTGAAGAATTTGCTCTGGGTTGTGGGGTTTGCAGAAATGCTCACACTTTTTAGACTAGCATTTTTTTTACCAGAGCAAAACAGGTGCCCTCATCCCTCAAGTGTCCTGAAAACAAAGTCCAGATGGGATGAGGATGGGACCATTTCATAACCCAGGTAAAAGGAACAATTTACAGTGCAAGAAGGATGCCAAATACCGTGTACATAATTCTTGCTGTGAGATACTGACATTTTTTGAACCAAGACATCAAAATTTGTGAGGTGTTTGCATGTGGCCATTACAGTCATCGGCTAGGAAACATTGGACATTTACAAATAAACAATTGCTATTAAAGGATCTGTGTGTCTGTGGACTATGAATGATGCTGGCTTTCAAGAGAAAGAAAAAATTACTGATTATTGTATACTGACTTTTTTGTAATCTTGTACAATTGTAACGCATCACAAGTGGGGATGGGAAGAAGAATATTCTGGTTTATTTCCTAGACTGTTATAAAAAAAAAAAAAAATGTGTTAGGAAGGCATAAATGTAACAAGTATCACGCTGTATATAAAGGTATCAATGTTTGTCCTGTATAAGAATTATTAAATTACAACTGCAGTTTCATTTAAACTTCTGGGTTATGTTTGAGCCTGAAATTTTAATGAAGTGCAATACTGAGTGTGCCTCATATCTTGCAGCTGTAAACATAATGGAATGTACATGTCAATAAAGCCACTGTACATTTTTATACAGTGAAAGTCTAATGAATGTGTAAGCCTCCATTTTCAGAAATGCTTTTTTAAAACGGGGGTGGAGGAGGGAGATGCCTTCAGCAGACACTTTTAAATAGTGTGTAAACTAGTGGTTATGGAAGTACTTAAGACATAAAAAGCACTGCTCTGGTTTTTAACAAAAAAGCTGGATAAACGTGCTAGCATTCACATGAAAAATTTTATTTCCATTTCAATTACCAAAAGTGTTTAAAAACACAAAAGAAGACTGCATTCAGAAAACTTCAGACACCTGTAATCACAGAATTACAGAAAGGTTAGGGTTGGAAGGGACTTCTGGAGATCGTCCAGTCCAACCGCCCTGCTAAAGCATATATATCTGCACTTTGATATAGTTCTCAGAAGGTCACAAGCCTCTGAAGTACAATTTGTCTTATTCACAGTAGCACAGTAGCTCTGTAGAGGGATCTGGACAGGCTGGATCAGTGGGCTGAGGCCCAGCATTATGAGGTTCAACAAGCGGAGTGCCGGGTCCTGCACTGGGGTCACAACAATCCCCTGCAGTGCTACAGGCTGGGGGCAGAGTGGCTCAGCGGAAAAGGACGCGGGGGTGCTGGGTCGACAGTCAGCTGAACATGAGCCATCTGTGTGCCCAGGTGGCCAAGAAGGTCACTGGCATAGTGGCCTGTATCAGAAATAGTGTGGCCAGCAGGACCAGGGCAGTGATCATCCCTATAAAGGGTGTCTGACCCACTGTCCTTTTTTGAAAATTTGAGTGTAGCACCATAGTTGCAAATTAATTCTATTTTTGAATTTTCCAGCCTTCTTTTCCATTTTAGATTAATATGAGTATTAATTTAGGAAATTAAGATTACAATGTGGAAAAGGCATGGTACTGCTATGTTCAGTTTATTACGTGGATGGGAGTGAGGGATAGGCAGTGTCAGGGAAATGTTTCTCTTGCACACGAGTGACCATCCCCAATTACTACTCCAAGGAGGTGGCACGACCTCAGGCTCCTGGGCAGACCAGAGCTCCCTCACGTAATGGTTGAATCTCAGACACTCTGCTCCTACGCTGTCTCAGACATTCACGTCACCGCACCTCCCCGCACACCAATCTCTGCCGGTGATTACAGCCAGATGCCAGCGCAGGCCACTAATCAGATCAGTCCACAATAAGATTGCTGTATGCCTTTCCAGCAGTCTCACATGCATTTCTGTCAGCTGTTGATCCACAGCTCACGCAATGGAAATACTCCGTTCTTGCTTGCACCACCCTGTTTGCCACAGCCCACCACACTCAGCTAATTTACACCAAACTCAGCTCCTGGCTAAGGTAAGGACTCAGTACTCCCACTGGGATCATTAGTTTACAAGTAGCTTAAACTTTCATGGGTGTATCCACCCACTGAGCACAAAGTGAAAAGTAAAAGTTAATAAGACACAGCTAATTAACATGTCACCATCAGGGCCAAATAAGCTTGGTCCTTACTAAACAGGTTTTGTTGATTACATCATACTAAGTTAGTCTCTGTTTCACCTACACAGAAGCTAACCAAGGAGCTGCAGGACCACCCAGTTATTGGGGATGTAACTCCAACCTTGGAGGGCTTTGCCACAGCCCTCTGGTTAACCCATGCCAGTCATTGCAGGTGATTGAGAGTGCAGTGGTTGTACCACAGGTGCTTTGTCCCTCGGCCCATGGTGTCCTGGAGGGGCTGCGCTGTCACATCCCCTGCTCTCACTGTGATGGGATCTAGCAGTGAACTTGTGCTGCCAAGCATTCCAGGCAGCAGGCTTTTCACCAGGTACACCTACAGAGATGCAGCCAAATACAGAACAGCAAACTGATTACAAAGCAGTCAGGTGCAACGGGGCATCACGAGTCATTGATGATCACCCAAAGATGATTCCCTGCCAGCTGGCCAGGGCGTTTTCCCAGGTAATGTTCAACTCTGCAGGCTGTTGGGATTGAGGAGGTGCTCTCTGCTCTTTCTGCAAGGTTTCATGTAGGTTGTCTGTCTGCTGCTCCTTGAAATATAATCCCTTTGGATTTAACTGTTTTTTCCCATGTTCTACCTAATAGGGTATTTGGCCCCTTGAAACCTTGGACACAGTATTTGAGGTATTGCTCTGGGTCAGCTTTGGAGAGGAACACGTGCAGTGGTGTTTGCTGTCACCACCCACGGCATTGCTTCTACATTCCCACTCCTTTTTGCATCCCAGGTGATTCAAGCATCCTTAGCATATGTTAGGTCTCAGCTAGTCTAATATTTCCACTTCGCTGTCCACTCACTAATATTCCTTTCCTGAATGTGGCTTTGTATACATCCACTCCTGCAATTTAACTTTTCTGCTCAGTCAGCTGCCCTGGAAAACATTCCCACTCCACGCAGCCACAGTCCTATGTCTTGCCTCTGCCATGCACTCCTCCTGAGCAGCCACGAGAAGGAGGAAGGATGGCATTAAGCATGCTGGCACACAAAGAATGCATACTCTACTGCGGCCAAATGTGCATCACTGTCATGTCAGTTAAAGTAGAGATTCAGGTGGTTTGATGCACTAGCAGTAATTCACCATACTAATGCCAATTCCTAACAACAAAGCTTAGAAACTGGACCGGTGAACAACCACCTCTTAAAGGCCTGGGGGCAGGTTGTATCAGTGGACTCTCTCAAGGAGCAGTAATAGCAATGGGATGATCTGAGCTACAGGGTAAATGCAATTTACTCCCCGTAGGTTTTGCTCTAATAGACCTAACGTATGAAAGATGACACATTGCACTTGCATCCACCTCTGTCCCCATTTTCTCCAATACAAACAGGATTTGAGCCACAACATCCCAGTTTAAGATGTTCTTACTCATAAGATTGCTGTCTCTACTTCTACGCCTTTGGGTTTTTCTATACTATACCAAGGCCAGTCCTAATACAAATGCCAGCCCTCTCTTAGCAATAAGTCCTTTGCAGAATTTTTACCACTGCTGGCTTGCTAACCATGTTAACTCCTCAGCCACTGGCAGAGACAGCAAAACTGATTTGCAGGGAGAACCACAGAACACAGAGAAAATTGTAAACCAAAAAACTCCTCTACCAGGATGATGTCGGGTCAACCTATCGATGAGCTGGCGCTGCCCCTTTCCACCAGTATTGTTCTCCTGTCAGCTGGTGATCCATGGTCCATACAATGGAAAAGTCCAGGTGTTGTCTGTGTTGCTGCTTGCACGGCTCAGCACATTCTGCCTGTTTGTGTAGCACTCCAAGCCAAAGCCATGCCAGGATACTCCCGTATCAGAAGCTCCAGCAAAGGGCAATTTTTACTGTGTTACCTAACCAAATATAGCAGAGTAGTACAATAGCTTTAACTGATGAAGCAACCATGGGAGCCATTCATCTGGGAAGAATTACTATAGCCTCAAGAGCCAGAAATAATATTTAGACATTGAGTTTGGAGGAACCTTTCAAAACAATTTTCTCCAGCTTTTACAGAAGCATGAGCAACATCATCAAGTAATCAGCCTGTTGCAGTCAACACTCTATCCTGCTCTTGCTCATCCTTAGTTTTATCTTTTTATTTTTCTGTGGCCATGAGACCTTAAATTGAGGCCCTCTGGTTTAAGGACTTGTGGCTGTATTTTAGGGAAAAAAAAAATTACAGCTCCTGTTGGAGTTTGTGATAGATAATATTTTATTAGTCTATAATATTGCATTCTAACAGTGTAAGAATTTTCTCCCACTAGAAAATCTTCCTGTATAGACATATTAAGATAATAAAAACACGAAGTTTCCCAAATTGTATCTGTTACTGGAAAGCAATCACTTCTTTTGGCATTCTTAAAGAAAAAGTTCTGGTTTCCTTTGTTTTTTTTCTGCATAATCTGCTTAGGATTAAGATTGTCACAGGCATTCTAGACCAGGTCCCTCAGCCTAATATCACATTAATATCCCCATATTTTTCACAGCTTGTATTTTCATTAAATCAGAGTAGTCTGCTCATGCCCTGCAAGCCTGACATACTTTCATCATAGCTGGATCTGGTCTATTTTATTTTTCCTTAACTCTTTTCCAACTGCTTCTGTGATTTTTCCCCTCTGTATTTTTTTCCTAGCCAAATGCCAACCAGGCTTATCAGGGTGGAGCACGGCTGCTGCTGCAGGCCTGCTTCAGAGCTACTTGAATAGGGCCAGAAAATCAGCACAGATGAGACTTTTCAGTGCTGAAAGCTGCAGCATTTACAGTCAAGCCCTGGAATTTGCAATGTTTTTGCAGGCTACATCAAGCAGGTAATCTGTCAGCTGAAATGGGAAGAGGTGTACCAGTATAACCTCAGCCTGATGTGGTGAGATCTCCCGTTAGACACTGGGCTGTCACTGGCTATCATTCTCTTGGCTTTTATGGAAAGGGTGTCTGTGGGCTGTTCCTGATCTTTACAGTATGATAGTGAGGGCTGCTTCAAATCTCTGCCACAAGTGAGTGACTCTTCCACCAGAAAGAATGAAACTTCATAGAGCTTCTCCTTCTGTTTTGTAAAACTAAAAAATTACAAGGCAGTTTCCTCAGTAGTCTAATTTCTGCATACCAAGGCTCAGCACAGGCCCTGGACTTTTTCTGGCACTACTGAGATTGTACACCACGTCCAGGGCCTGATTCAGCCCCAAGGACAGAGCTGCAGGTGCTTTTCTATCTGATTTTGGCTGCTATGTCCCCAAATAGTGTCATGCAGAGAGTTTTTTCTGCACTTGTTCTCTTCTCCTGCACACACATCCAGTGCCTAAAACATACACAAGCGGTTACAACAAAGCAAATAAGGGCACAGGCATTGAGCCAAACTTTGTTTACTCCAAAGATAAGGCAGCAAATTGTAAGGGTTAGGCACTGTAAGAAGTCCCTCTCACCAAGTCAATATATTGAAATTCAGGTAATGCACTAGGAGTTACCTCAAAATAATGAAATTGCTGCTGTTACATCTCCCAAGACTTCTCCACAGACTCAGAAAATATTTGGTTTGGTCACAAGATGTTCCTTTTATTTTTCTGCAGACACCGGAATTTGATCAGAGCAAGTTACATAGTGACATATTTGCTATTACAGGCATGTCTAAGATGCTCATTAATCTGCTCAAGGAGAAGTGATAACTCACCTCTTATTTCTAGGTTTTTGCTGCGTTTCCTGAAAAGCTGAAGGCTGGATGTAGATTCATAAATACACAGAGAACCATAATGGCCAAGCTTTAGTAAAATAGCTCAAGACATTTTGAATTGGAGAAAAAGAGATTATTTCCTCATAGAAACTCAAAATTAAAATGAACATTTCTCACTGACAAACATTCCTGTTTATATGCAAGTCTTTTTTTTTTCACTAATAATTTCAAAGAACTAGAAAAGAAAGAAAAAGCTTATTTTTTAACAGACTTTCAGTATCCAAGGTAATGTATTTATATAAAGTGCTTCTCAACAACCTCAGGTATGGTGATGTTTCAGCAACCACTGAAGAGCTGTTACCCCATTTCAAAGCCATTTCAAGACTTGGGAGAGCATTGGGTCACATCCAGTTGCTTCCAAAAAACCTAATTACAGGAATTGGGATCATAACAATTCAAGCAGTAGTTTATTGTATCTTGCAATAAGTGAACAATTAAGTTTTGGGAATCTCAACAACTGTAAAGAATTCAGTCATGTACAGTGCTGAAAAACAAGCTGTATTGGGGTGCATCACATATGCGGGGAACACATGGTAACAAGGCATTTGCAGGCCATGGGAAATGTCACAAATCACTTTGTTTTCTCTGCCTGGTAGTGTCCCAAGCACGTCATTCTCAATGCCTGCCAGTTGCAGGAAGCATTCATGGTTTGCTTTCCCCATTATATCTATTCCTAAGGCTGGCCTGGCACGGGGCTTTCAAATCACGGAGATAATTCACTGTACCAGTGATGAAGATCTGGCTCTATTGCTGGTGCTATCCAGTGTGCCCAGGTGGCCAAGAATGCCAATGGCATCCTGGCCTGTGTCAAAAATAGTGTGGCCAAAAGGACAAGGGCAATGGACCCTTCACTTCAAGAAAGACATTGAGATGGTGGAGAATGTCCAGAGAAGGCCAATGAAGCTGGCGAAGGGTCTGGAGCACAAGTCTGACAAGGAGCAGCTGAGGGAACTGGGGTTGTTCGGCCTGAAGAAGAGGAGACTCAGGAGTGACTTTCAACTACCTGAAAAGAGGTTGTAGCGTGGTG
>VZRE01005783.1:11409-39038 GCA_013396775.1 Cephalopterus ornatus | reverse complement strand
CAGAGCTCGGGGGCCGTGGGAGCTCCGCGGCGCCGCGCCCCGGGCCGGGGCCAGGCCGGAAGGAGCCGACCCTGAGGGGATCCTGCCCCGGGAGTAGCGGGAGAGCCGTAAATCCCAGTCCTCCGTGTTTGTGGGGGTCGCTGCCTCGCAGCTCTCCTGTGGTAGCCCTAATAAATTGTGAGACCCCCCGTTATGTGCAGCGGAACGGGTTGTTCGCGGCGATCGGGGTTGGGTTCGTCTCTGGGCCGTCCCCTCTGTGAGCCCGTGCCCCCCTTAGCGCATCCCTGCGGCTCCCAGAACAGCCTTTCTGTAGGGGGAGAGCAGGGAGCTCGCTGCGCTGGTTCCTGGGGCAGCGTTATCAGGAGGGCGTAAACGGCTCTGCTCAGTCGTTTGTTTTGTTTGGTTTTGTTTGGGTTTTTTTGGTTGTTTTGGTTTTCTTTTTTTTGTGTGTTTTTTTTTTCTTTCTCTTTTTTAAACTTACTTGAACTGCCGTTGTGTACTGGCTGTACCTTACTCGGCAATAAAAACAATGTTGAGCACGTGCTTTGCTCCTCCTCCTCGGTGGCTGAACTGAGTGATTAGGCTTGGACGTGACTTCTGCAAACAAGATAGAGCGGGTTGCGCCCGGGTGCGGAGTTCAGAAACAAGTCGGTAAAATAGGTGGGGAAACTTACCTGGAAAGTTTTAAGGGGTCAGGCATCCGTATTTCATCCATCTTTCTGCCCTGGTAGAGTTGGGTATTTTAGTTGGTTTGGGGTTTGTTGTTTCCGCCCTGGCCTTTCCGTCAAGATATTAGATTCTAAAGCAAAGTTGATTATAGCAGCAGCTTGGAAAAACTGGTCGGTGATATGTGTGTCCTGAGTATGCCAGGGAGAGTTAAATGCAAGATTGATGGTTCAGGCATTAGTAAGAAGTGATAAGTAATCATCCTTTGAAAAATAGGTTGTACCTATACAGTACAATGCTAGCATGGAATTTTGCATCCATGTCTTCTGCATTGAAAAGTTGGCCTGGGATTCAAAATGGTTTGATTTTTAGACTATCAGATACATTAAGAAAAGTGATCGGAACCACGTTTGCCTGTTCCTAGGCAATATTCCCAAGCTTGTTCCATATTAAGTATGCAGAAAGTTTACCTTCTTAAGTGACCTTATATTTTTTAATAAATCTTTTCAGATAGCTTTGCAGACTTCTGTAGGCAGATCTGCATTCTTTGGATTTTGTATTTGTTTTATTATTAGGCATGTTAAGAGGCTGAAATCAGCTACATTTTTAAAAAACTATTCCAGTGCTGAAACAGTTCTGAAACAAGATGCCAAAAGTTAAATGAACAAATTGTTTAAAAATAAGATGACAAAACAGTCATGCAGTTCTTAAAATCATATTTTTTAATCTTGAGCTTAGCCATTTTTTTTCTCTTTGGAAAAAGTTCCACAAGAAAATATTTTTGAAAAGTTATACTGAATCTCTCTTTTTAATTACAAGAGCATCCAAGATGTCAGTAACAAAAAAGTCTGGAATTGGTTTTTTCCCATCCCCTGCTTTTCAAGCCATAGCACTTAGAACATGTAACATGTTATTTTCTTGGAAGAATGTCACCTGAAATTCATCATCAGTATAGCTCTAGTGATGGCTTTATTGTTCCTTTTTTTAAAAAAATTCTCTATTCGTAAAAATATGAGACAGTACCCCACAACTTCCAAGCGTGGTTTTAGATCTGTAACCAGCATGTATTAACTGCTTAGAACTCATAGCAGTCAGCTCAGAGATGCAAATTGTGAGTTGTCTGTTGAGGACCTGATCCCCCTCCTGTCAGCACATCTCAGAGGCCTTTTTTCCAGTCTTGTCAGTGGCAGTTCACTTCTGGCCTTTTCTAAAAGGGAGAGGAAAAAGTGAAGAAAAAACCCCCTACCTTAATGCAGTGATAAAAGTAGCCTGCCTAACTAGAAAATTTATGCACATGTATTACCTTACTAGCGGGAGATGAGACAGGATCTCTGTAAGGAAGACTCAGAGAGCAAAGTCTTAACAGTACCTTGTGTAGCTTTTTCCAGATTAATGAGAGATGGCTTTGGATAGACTTAGACATCAAACATGCTGTCCTGAATTAGGCAAGTGAATAGCTTGCCTCTGGTAAATGCTTATTATAACCTAGTTGTTTGGAATATCTGTTTAGCCTAAAATTTAAAGGAATGTTGTGTTTCAGACTGGCTTATTGTGAATATTATTCTTGTCCTATGGTGAGTAGTTATCTCAAACAGAAATATGACAGGCTTGCACTGGATTTGCTAATTAATTCTTAATTAATTATAATTTTATTTCAGTTTTCACAGTTGCAAAATCCAGTTTCTTTGTATTTTTTTCATTGCAGATGGTTCTGAGTCACTGTTCAGTTTTCTTGCTCTTTACTTCTGTTATTGGCCCAGCAGCAGAACTCTCGGGCAGAAAGCTGTTGTGAATGCGTCAGAAAGCTTGTTCTGGTACACAAGTCATGTTTTGCATAGTCCCATAGTAGGGAGCTGTGAATCACAGTTCTCAGGAAGCAAGTAAGCATTTCTGCCCAGTACTGTTTTCATCTTCTGCTTGCCCCCGGTTGCTACTGGGATTGAAAAATGAAGCTGGAAAAAATCAAGAGACAAATTTAGTTCCTCAGTCTTTCGTGACAGCATGCTCGGGTTTGCCTGCATCATCTTATCAGTGGCTTCAGACCTTAAGTGATAGTTTGCTTCTGTCATGTGTGTAGCTAGGATTAAAGTCTTTTAAAGATAGGTAAGGAGGTGCTGGCTTTGAGAAAATCATCTCTATGCATTTGATTATAAACAGTATAATTTTTAAGTAGCACTTAGTTTTAAAAAGTACTTTCAAACTTTTACTTACTTCCAGTACGTAGCAGGGAAACTTAACTTTCCAGATCCCAGAAGAACTGGGCGTATGATAATCTCATACATGTGATTGTACTTTAATGTAAACTGGAATGATTTCATTGTGTATGAAGTCTATGTTTATCTTACAGAAATCAGGGAGGTTAGGGGTGCTTATACGTGTCAAGCCCATCCCATCCCTGGATTCTCTCATCTTTTTAGAGGTTGGAATTGAACGTACTCTAGTTTAGTGTGAGGTCTCATTCATAGCTCTTTAGGACATGATGTGCATCCTACTGAGGCTTTTAAAAATAGATGATCAGATGCTAAGATCAGTTGTAAGATGGCATGTACAAAAGAATACATTTTGAACAAAACCCGATGCTAGATTTATTTCAGATGTATGTAGTAATAGGGGGTTTTCTCTCTAATAATGTAATATAAGGTAGAACTCCAGTTTAAGTTACATCATTATTGAAAAAGTATATGCTGTGGAGAATGAGATAACCTTTTGCCTCAGACTTGCTGAATTTGATATAATTTTGCAGAAAGTTTTCTGACCTTTCTGTAAACTTTTTTTGTGGGTTGAAACTTCCAGGCTGTTACTGGAAATCTTTCATAATCTCTACTTCCTAGATATTGAAAAAATGAAAGCACATCAGTATTCTTGATGAAATATGTTTTCAGCGTTACTGATTTAAAACAGATGCCTATTGAATTAATGTCAAATAAATAAATAAATACATTTTAAAAAGAAAATGTTCTTCCTGTCTGAAGGGGAAAAAAAATATTTGGTCAGATACAACATCTGCAGCATGCAGTGCCTGCAGGCCTGCATACAGGCTTTATTTACTTTCTTACCTAATTTTTTTTCTGCAGTTTCAAGTGTTGTTTCTAATGAATAGGACTGGGGCAGCAACATGACTGTCAATGTTCAAAAAATTGTTTAGAATATTATCTTTGGATTTAGTAGAACAATAGAGTGATAAGAAAACAATAAAACAAATTAGGTTCAAAGTGTTCTCAAACACAAAAAAAAACCCACCAAGAGTGAATATTATAAATGGGTTGGCATCGTTAATGATTAAAGAAGTAATATTAAACATATCAGTTTAGATGATAATACTGCTTCTAGACTACTGCTTCGGTTTCATTGTTGCTTGGTTTTTTTCCCTTTATATATGGCAGGGGAAAAAACCATCGTTGCAAAAAACATCCTTTTTCACCTGCATAGTTTTCTATTAATATTGTTCTCAGCTCTGTTCTCAGAATTTTTTTTTTATTATTTCCGTAGAATGAAACGAGGAAGGAAAACTAATGAGACCAACAGCAGTTCATCTGGAGAGACAACTGAGAAGGAATCCAAGAGACACAAGGTTGCAGAGAAGAAAACCATCGTTGTGCAGAGTCCTGACTGGGCAAACCTGCTTCAAGACGTTATCCTGCAGGTGTTTCAGTACTTGCCCCTTCTGGATCGTGCTCATGCATCCCAAGTCTGCCGAAACTGGAACCAAGTGTTTCATATGCCAGATCTCTGGAGGTGTTTTGAGTTTGAACTGAATCAACCAGCTACATCGAACTTGAGGACTACACATCCTGAACTAATCAAGCAAATAATAAAAAGGCATTCCAATCACCTGCAGTATGTAAGCTTCAAGGTAGTGTATTTTATAGGCTGTTTAAAAACCATTTTTATTTTAAAAGAAATACGACAGTGTAGTAAATGGCCTTGTTTTCTGGCTTAGTATACTGAAGAAATGAGTTCTCTAAATGGACATGTAGACATGGAGGTTACGTGCTAATTAATTTGTCTCTTTTGGGTCTATTTTCAGGACCAAAACTTGGAATAAGTCCTGAACATGCCTTTTCACTGCCTTAATTCTGTTAGATGGAATTTTTTTTGTTTGGTGGTGTGGTCTTTTTGATTTTTGATTTTTTTTTTTTTTCTTGTAGCAGCTTAGCTGCTTAAAATTCTGCCTCAGTGAGTGGACAGAAATACTTCAGTTCTGATACAACTGTATGTTCGGGTTCCTGCCTCAGAATTAAGTTTGATCAGGATGCATAAATTGAACATTTCCCCATTTCACATCCTGTAGGGAGTTGGATCTAATATTCATGGTAAGAAAACATCTAATACACAGAGAGTGACTTTACTGTTGGTCAGCAACTGGTAGTTTTAATATTAAATTGTATGGGATTGTCTACTCAGCACAACTGCATTTCAGTTAACTGAAAAAGTACATGGAATTTGCACAGGATGGTGTGTGTACTGGTCGTGCCTGGCTGAGAAGTACTGTTTGGTTAGAATTGGTTCTCTTAACACCATGGAATTGTTTTCAGCATATGAAAACCTTTAGTGGTAGCTTGCCTATCACTGTGTTTTGGAAGGGTGCTGTGAAACTCATGGCAGCATATGCATCAACTGTGTGAGAAATTTGGAAAGGAAATGATTTCTGCAGCGAGGCAAACATACTTGTTTCTGAGAGCAGGCAGTTCCAATGCAGGAATCATCAGCATGTGGGTAGCTGGGGCACCTTTGCCTGATCACATGTACTGCTGCTGCTTGATAGCAGTACCACATACAAACTGTTGTAACAATGTTTGCTGGGTTTTTATTGGTGTCCAAATAAATAAAACTTACAGCTGTAGTGGCATGACCTTCCAGTGTCTTGTCTGCTGTCTGCATTTCTTTACAGTGAGTAATTCTGAAGAATTAAGAGATGCCCTTCACTGGTAGGGCGATACTCGCATCATTTCTTGAAGTTGTTGCTTCAGTTGTCCCTCAGTGTTGCAGAATACACAAGGCAGTGGGTGTAACACTGACTGTTACTCTGTAAAGGTTGAAAACAGAAGGGGTGTCTTTTGTAGGCGAGGAAAGATTGGATTGTTGACAGTGAAGGTTTTTCAGTGTGGGTTGCAGCAGAAAGTGAACATTCATTGGATTTACATCTGTTGCTGACAAAGTAGCATGGCTTATGGTAGGCTTAAATTTGATCCTGTGGTCAAGCTTTATACTGTTCTGTAGGTTTGCAAAGCCTACTGTGTATAAGGGGTTATTCAAAAAGCATGTCTGAGTGTCAGGGGAAATCCACTGGAGACACACTAAGTGTATAGCAAACTGACTAATGAAGGTTTTGGGGTTTGTGTTTTTGTGGTGGGTTTTTTTTGCTGTTTTGTTTTGGTCTTTTTTAGATTATCCATTGCACATCTGTTGTGGTGTTAACGATGAAGGGCCAGTCATAGAGGTTCATATGGTAATGCACTTAATTCTCCAGCAGCCCAATATTATGAACTGAGTCACTGTAAAAAGAAGCAGCTTTTGCACACAGTAAAGGATTTATAGAATTCCTGCGTTTTAGTAAGGAAGAATGTGAAGAGGAGCTGGGGTAGGCTCTGGACCCAAATGAACCTCCACTTCCTTTTTATTTGATGTAGATTGAGTATCTTGGAACAAACTGTGTAGCTGACCCCTCACCATGCTATATTTTACCCAAGTGTTTAGTAGAGTAGTAGATTACTAGCAAATTATCTTGGATTTTTTGTGTATACTTTTTTTGCTAAAAAAAAAGAATGATGTTGATGGATTCCCAGTGAAGTGTTTTGTCAGGGTTTTTTGACATCACATTTCAGAAGCTAAAATGAAATAAAAAGTTAGAATGTGTTTGATGCAGTGTTTTCTGAACGTGCAATCCATTTTGTTTTAAGGTGGACAGTAGCAAGGAATCTGCAGAAGCAGCTTGTGATATTTTATCCCAGCTTGTGAATTGCTCTCTGAAAACACTTGGGCTAATTTCAACTGCCCGGCCAAGCTTCATGGATTTACCAAAGGTATTTTAATATGAATATTTTTCTATTGCAGAGCATTGCAGTGTTTCATACAGTACTTCTGTAACTTTATGAAAAGTTCTATCATAGGAATATGAATCTTTGGTAAAGAAAACTTTATTATTAGCCTTTATTAAAGGGAGGAACTGAGATGTACTGCGAGGATATCTAAAGTTCCACTCATTCTCTGAATCATGTGAGATCTTTGTCCTGACTTTGTTCTTTCAAGTCCTGCTGTCCGTTGACCCCAATGTAGAACAGTGTGGTGCAAGTCAAGAGGCTAGATGCTTCAGGTCTCTGTAATTGTACTGTGAGGGATGTTTAGGACACAGTGGTAATCAAATGAGGGATAGAGTTTTATCCATGGGGACTTGCCATAGGGCTTGTATGATCAGTGAGGTCTCTATGGAAAAGCAACATGTTTGTGATTTTCAATATGTCATGTCATGCAGTCAAGCATCAGCTTCTTAGGCGAAGTGCAGTGTATTTCTGAAATTTTCAGTCAGTTTTTTACCTTGCAAGCTTACCAAAAATCAGAACTTGTTAGAAGGCATCTAATCTACAAGATAGCAAATCTCTTACACATGCTCCTAAAGAATTCCTGCTAGTGAGATGGAAGCGAACTATTGCTAAGGAGCTCTGAGGCATCAGGCGGGAGAGTTGTTGTGAAGGGCCAGACACAACTAGACTATTAGCTAGATCCTAGTGATGTCATTGCTGGTGATGGCACAAGGACAAGGAGGAACGAGAGACAGCCAAGGGAAAGGAAGTAGGCTATAGGGCTTAAGCAAGGTTACCTACAGAAGGATTATCAATTACTGGCCTTGCCAGTGGTCACAGCCACATCATGTAGCTCTCTTGAATATGTGTTTTTAATCCTTGATTTTTTTCAAAGAGGCTTTCCAGGTGTTTAACTAGTTTTGGTATGATTTTTTTCCTTTTTTGATGTGCTTTAAGTTGTGATGACAAGAAAACCCGAAAGTAGTGAAAACAATCTTCATTCTCAGTATGTTAAGAATACTTTGTCCTTTCAGCTCTTGCTTATTGTTTTCTTTCTTAATCTGAATGTTGTTGTAGCTCTCTTATTTAGCTGTCATTGGAGGGATATGTTATGGTCCTATTCATTGTGCTGAGTAATTATTTGTAGTTATTCATGCTATGGTCTTACTCAGCTTCAAGGCTTCTAAAATACAGGCTTCCTGTTTTTGTTCCCAATAGGTTTACACGTGGCCTTTAAGAATATATTCAGAATGAGCCAAAATTAGCTGTGGGCATAATTTACTTTTTGATGTTTACTACTCAGATAATACTGTCACTGGCATATGGGACCAGCAGTGATTTTAAAATTTTCCTGGACCACTAATGAAACTGAAGAATTGAATTGGACCATGGCTAAATTCTTGAGGGAAGCCTTTAGTAACAGGCCCATTAGATGAGAAGCACACAAAGATGAATTGATTTGAGAAATAGTTAATACTATGCAGTGGTTTGGGATTTTTTTATGGTGTGTTTTTTAAAAATTATTTTCATCAGACTGTATAGGAGGTCTGAACTACTTTGCATTATCTTTATCGATGCTCTTCTGTTTTAAAGTAACATCATGGCATCTGGCAAATGTTTGTAAATCATTTTTAGCATGGTGTTGCTAGTCTTTTCACTACATAAATCTTTTAAAGAATCATACTATAGGCTACGTATGTGGCAGTATTGAAAAAGCCAGCTTTTTTTTTTTTATCCCATGTTGGGATATTGCCTGTTTTCCATTAGCTCTACAAACTAGAAGTTTCAAGTCACCTGTTTTTACAAACGTGGTTAACTTTCTTTTGCCTTTTTATTTAACAGCCTTCTTAGTGAAGAGAATTACTTTCTAAATATAGAGAATAAAAACACAGTCCTAATGCTTTCAGAATACAGACTGGAAATAATATGAAATAACCCTAAAATAACTATTAAATATTAATCTAATAATTAAAATATTAACATATTTTATAATATAAATTATATTAAAGCACCTTTTCTTCTGTACGTAACATATGTAATCAGCATATTGCCATTATAGTTAGAGTGGTCCCTAAAGCCAAAACGCCTAAAGATTCTGAGTTGAACTTTGTTTCCATTTGTGTGGACTGACTTTGAAAGTTTGTGTTAGCGTGAAAATATTAATTTCTTTTCTAAATCTAATTGTGTGTGAGTTTTATCAAAACTCACAGACATGTCAGGTAAGAATGAACAAATACTGTTGCCAGGCCTTCTCTCATATAATTGAATTCAGGACTTGGGCATGAGGCTGAGAGTGAAATAGCATTGAAATCAAAGTAGCAGGTCATTTTATGGAAACTTAATATAGCATAAGGAGAAAATACTTTTTTTAAGTCTTCTGTTCATTTAGTCTTGTAAGAAATCATGAAGATTAGCTAATTATTCGCTTCCTCCATATCACAAGAGGCTTCTGCAAGCACTGCTGTATCTGCTCCTTAGTCTGTGTTTCCCAAGTTAAAGGTGCCTTGGGCTCTGTCTTTACTAATAGGCTTCAGTGGTTATGTAAAAATGCTGAGGAGCAACTTTGAGCACTGGACCTACATTATCTATGCTGCTTAATCAGTAATTAATTGATCACTTGCTCCTTGGCTCTGTTTGGACCACTCCAGTTAGCTTTCCAAGATAAATCCATTCAAACCCTAAATCCTCTGGGTGGGTGGTAGGCAGGCAGTAGTATCCTTTGGCTTTGAATAATACAGTGTTACAGAGTTGCCACTCATTACCTGATTTGCATCTCAACAGTGCAGTACAGCTTGCCATGTGGGAATTCCTGTGCTAGAAGATGCTCCTTTTAGAGTGTCACTTACAAATTATTCTCAAAACTAGGGCTTCTGGGCTTTCCCTTTGCGCACAGTCTTTCTCTAGATTTGAATTTGTGCAGTGAATTGTCCGGGGTCAAGTTCTGGATTTAGGTTTAATGTTAGACATTCTGATTTGCCCAATACATAGACTAATAACAGAAAGTTACTTCCTCTACTAAAAATGTCAGATTTAGTATTAGTTTTTAGTTATGCAATATCAAAAGAATGCTTTTTCAGCAAATGCTGTCAATAAGTACAAGAAAACTAAGATTGCTGTGTACAGTGTAAAACCACTGAGATTTTTACTTCAGATTCCACTGTTACATTTAAACTTTCTTTTTTTCCCAGTCTCACTTTATTTCTGCACTGACAGTGGTGTTTGTAAACTCCAAATCCCTCTCTTCACTCAAGATTGATGATACACCAGTAGATGATCCATCTCTCAAAGTGCTCGTGGCTAATAATAGTGACACACTCAAACTGTTGAAAATGAGCAGTTGTCCTCATGTTTCTCCAGCTGGTAAGATACTGTGGTTTTGTGGGCTTGTTCTTTTTGTTGTTGCTTGGGGGTTTTTTATAATGCATGCATTAAATGCTGTATGAATTTAATAGGGAGGGAGGATGAGTGTGGTATTTACAGCAACTGTCAATGAAGAAAGTTCTTTCAACTGGGTGTCAGGCCATCTATCCTGCCACTTGCAGAGTGACTACTGAGCTAATAATAAAATAGTGCATGTCTGCTGTGGGCAAATAACTAACCTCACGTGGAGCTTAGAATATGTATTGGCTTAATTGTGCACTACTTTTGCAATGACTTAAGTATTCTAGTATAGTTAAGCTTTTTGGAATGTGACTTCCTTTTCCACATTTTATTATGTGTGGGTTTTGAATGTTACCGTATCGTGGATTTTGAAAATGCTGCTTTAGTCGTTCTGAAGGAGAGCAGTTTGATCTCTTGCTGGAGAATAAGTGCAGACAGCACCAACACAGGGGAGACGAGACTGAGCTGTGCAGAACTTCTGCCCTTACCAAATACACTTCATTAACACTCTGTGTCAGCAGCAAGAATGAAGCCTGCTTGTAGCAGAATGAAATCACTCAAGATTGCATAAGCCTTCGGCAGATGTTAATTCTATGAACTTCAACAACGCACAGCAAGTTTAAGATTTATGCACAGCCTGTCAGCTTAACACTTAGAGTTTTTCACTGAGAAATGGAATAGGAATTGTAAATGAGATGCTGGCAACTTAGTTTGATTCCTCTTCTGAGGATGAGTGGAAACTACTGTAGTTATCATAACTTTCTTCATGCAAATGTATTGCACCTGGAAGTGTTAGGTATATTATGTGTAAAATTCACCAGCAGGATGCCTATGTGTGGGAAAAATCCTACTGTAGAAGAGTGCATGTTATTGTAGTGGTAAGAAACAAAACAAATTTAATACCTTTTGCAGGTGTAGCTCTCAGACAAAACCTTGTGTTTGGTTTTGTATTAAAAAGTCCTGAAAATGCAGGTTTGTTATGCAGCAGATTGGTCCAGCAATCCACCAGCATGTTAACTGTAATGTTATTTCGTCCAAAGCTTTGTAATCATAGATAGGGCATTGCTTAAATTGGCTCTTCTGACTTGATATTGTTTCTTGAGAATGTTTGTCTCCGAGAAGTATATGAGCCCTAATATATCTGTCAGGAGGAAGAGACTCCAGCAGTAATCTGTAGCTGGGCAGAGAGAGTAATTTCCTTGGATCTGGATCCAAGAGTAACCTGTCTGCTCTAGCAGACTTTGCTGGCTTGTGGCTAATCCTTGCTGGAAGGTTTTACTGGAACATCATACACTTCAAATAATTTAGAAGGGAGCAATTCTTTGACTGGTGTGTATTCCGATTGATGTATCTTGTATGGTTTTAAATTGAAGGAACAGTGGGTAAGAAATAGTCATGCCTGTTTAAGGAGCAGGGAGCACAACTACTGTTGTCCTTCATGGAGTGGAGATGAATAGATTGGGATACCAGAGAGTGCTAAGCAAACAGCAGCAGAGTTTGATTGCTTAATTCAATTACGGGTGTGCCTTCAGATGGAGAAAAAAGTGGATGTACTGGGTTTGCATGGCAGTGTGTACTGGGGGAGGGGCTACAGGGGTGGCTGCTGTGAGAACCTGCTAGATAGAAGCTTCCTCCATGTCCAACAGAGCCAAGGCTGAGCCCATCTGTGACAGTGGTAAGCACCTCGGGGATAACCTGTTTAGGAAGGGGGAAAAGTTACTGCAGGAGAGCTATTGCAGCTGGAGATAGAAGTGAGAATATGTGAGAGAAATAACGCTGCAGACACCAAGGTCAGTGGAGGAGAAGGTGCTCCAAGCACTGGGGCTGAGATTCCCCTGCAGCCTGTGGTGAAGATCGTGATGAGACAGGCTGTCCCTCTGCAGCCCATGGAGGACCGTGGTAGAGATCCACCTACATCCTGTGGGGGACCTCATGCTGGAGCAGGTGGATGCCTGAAGGGGTCTGTGGCTGTGTGAGAAGCCCATGCTGGAAGTCTTTCCTGGCAGGACCTGTGGAGAGAGGAGCCCATGCTGGAGTAGGTTTGCTAGCAGGATGGGACCCTGTGGGGGACACTGGAGGACTGCACCTCATGAAAGACACCCACGCTGGAGCAGTTCCTGAAGAACTGCAGCCTGTGAGAAGGACTCCCCTGCTCCACAATGGGGCTCCTGCCATGGGAGCAGTCCTCCACCAACTTTTCCAATGGGAGTCCTTCACTTGAAACTGCATAAAATACTGTATGTCAACCAGTGTTGGTATTCTGAAGCTGCGTGTCTGCGTCTGCCTAAAGGGAGTGGTTGTAGTAGCCTTTCTGTTGCTATAAGAATAACTTTGTTATGATGCAAGCATAGGAAATAGCATCAGGAATGTGTAGAAGGTGCGCAGAATTCTGTAGGTGCTACTTTTGTTGTTCTAATTTTGTACTCACATCTTAAAAAAAAAAAAAGGCCAAACAAACAAAGCCTCTTCCAAAATTTTGTATTTTCACTTGGATCCCATCTCTTCCTCCCAAAATTAAATGAGTATGCCTATACTTAAAAACTGTTTTTACAGGAAATGGTTGCAAGAAGAGTTGGGTTAAAATTCTGTCTAAATTCTGCTTTGGTTTCATTAATCTAACAGTTTTTTATATTTGAAATTACAATATTTGGTACAGGAACTTCTCATACATGTGCTCTTGCAGGTCCTTGGGTGGAAAATACATACTCTTTTGGTGTATATATTCATGTTTATATATTGTATTAATGTTTTTGCAGTGAATTTTTTTTTAAGAAAGCGTATTTATGCTCTGTCTGGGCTTCTCTTAAGTCTAATAGCTGCATCTTAAAATAAGTGCTGTTTTCTGTATTTCTTCCTGTTGCTTCAGAGGAATAGTGTATTGAGCTTGGGTTTTTCAGTTCCTTGTTAAATGCTATGTTCTCGTCCCATCTATTAATGGAAAGGCCGTATCCCACATTTCACGGGTTTCTGGGTCACATGAAATGTAGAAGACTGGATGCTTTTTTTAGTGCTTTTTATTTTTTTTCAGTGCTGTTCCAGTATGGTACCATCGCTTCTATGTACAAATAGAATAAATGGAAACCTTAGATTGAACTGAATTCTTTTTGTTAATGTTTTTGTCTTCTGTGAGCAGCAGGTTATATTAATTCATTAAAGGGAGAGTCTGGAAATTGCTGTTCTAGAAATTACTGCTCCCAATTTTTAGCGTTTTGCCCCTTTTTTTTTTTCTGTAGCTTTTCCAGATTTAAATATTTATACTTCACTAGAAAGAACAAATACTGACTGCAGCAGCTTCTGTATTTAATTAAAATCTAGCATTGATTTTACATTTGCTTTCTGCAGGTGGCAGACTTCTTTCACAGTTGCTTTGTTGGCCACACCGGAGACAACAGTTCTTACAGAGCAAGGCTAGGGGAATGCTTTTATCATGAGTAAGGACCTTTTACAAAAATGAAGTTGAGTATGTGCGGTCTTACAGCAGGGCAGAACAGTCAGAATACGCTATTTTTATATTTGTCACTTCTATTTATGTATTTGTTAACTTCTTTGTTTCCCGAGCAAAATAGCTGATGTAGTCGCATTGTGTGTGTCTGTCTCACTTTGTAGGTGCAAAGAGGTCACAAGGTCATGTTTGTGAAAAAGATTAATTTTCACATTGTCCAATATGATTTTGTCTAGATGTTAGGTCTTGGTTACATGTTGAAATAGGTGGTCTTTGCACCCTCCTGACATACATAAACAAATGCACTCCTATGTTTCTTGTTATTAGTACATTCATCTGTGCAGCCCCATTCATAATGTTCCGTTCTGTTCTGCCAGGTATCCTTTGCGTGGCTGACCAGTGCCATGGCTTACGAGAGTTGGCCCTGAACTACCACCTGCTGAGCGATGAGCTGCTGCTTGCTTTGTCTTCTGAAAAACACGTCAGGTTAGAACACTTGCGCATTGACGTTGTCAGTGAAAATCCTGGGCAGACTCAGTTCCACACGATTCAGAAGAGCAGCTGGGATGCTTTCATCAAGCACTCTCCTAAAGTAAATTTAGTAATGTACTTTTTCTTGTACGAGGAAGAATTTGACCCGTTCTTTCGTTACGAAATACCTGTCACTCACCTTTACTTCGGAAGATCGGTAAGCAAAGACGTACTCGGCCGCGTTGGGATGACGTGTCCTCGGCTGGTTGAACTGGTGGTGTGTGCCAATGGATTGCGGCCGCTGGATGAGGAGCTGATCTGTATTGCCGAGCGGTGCAAGTACCTGTCGGCGGTTGGCCTAGGAGAATGTGAAGTCTCTTGCAGTGCCTTTGTTGAGTTTGTGAAGATGTGTGGCGGTCGTCTCTCTCAGCTTTCTATCATGGAGGAAGTTTTGATTCCTGATCAGAAATACAACTTAGAGCAGATTCACTGGGAAGTTTCAAAGCATCTCGGTAGAGTCTGGTTCCCGGACATGATGCCCACATGGTAAAGTCCTTAAGAGACTCCAGGGCAGATGGAATAGCACCTTAAACCCAAGCTTACCATATTGTGGTAAAAGCTTATTTAATAATATAATTTTACTGCACGTTAATTCATTCCTTGATTAGAAAATTCATTTTTCTTTTAAAAATTATTTTTGAACTCCAGATCCAAAACTAGAATTCAAAGCTCCAAAACTGGTTTTCATCCAAACAAAAATGAGGTTTGTTTGAGATTTGATCTTTTTCATTGAAAGTGATCTCAAATGTTTTTGGAAATAAAAAGTATCTAAAATATTGAAATACCTGCAAAATACCAGTTTTAATATGCTGTCCTTGATTTAGTAAGTATTGAATGCAACCAGATTTGATCTTAAAAAACAAAACTCCACCAAAACTGCATGCTTTTGTTGCAGACTGTAGCATTTCTAATCCAGTCACCTAGATGACAAGATGAAGCTTATAAGAAGTGTTTAGTAGCCTGTGAAACATACACATTGTTATGTAAAAACCATAAAAGGCAAGAGCAATACACAGTAATAACGGTTTAGACAACTAAAATAGTAAGTTTGCTACCTTATTCAAACAGTAGTGTGAGCTACCAAAAGCAGTGTGGGTTTTTTTCCCCCCCTCTCTGCGCATTTTCATGTAGTTTGCTTATGGGGTCTCAGATCTGTGTCTAAACCTGTTTTAAGGTACTTTATGTCTAGCTCAGGAAGAGAAAGCATTCTGGGGGGAAATGTAGATACATTGTATTTAAAACCACATCATAGTTAATGAGCTTTTCTTGCACATTAACCGGCTTGGCAGCATACAGTGAGATGGAATAATGTACAGGTTATGAAATGAACCCAGCAATGGTATTCTCATAACATGGGTGTGAATAAGGTGAGACAAGAAAGTTGAAATTTGAATGGTGACCAGGAACCTTTTCACAAAACCTTAGGCCTTTTGGCTGCCTTCAGTTTGAGAGAAATGACATTGTAACAGTTGCTTAAGCTGTATAAACTAACTGTATACTGTAAATCTGTTTCAGAAATGTTCATGTACAAAGTGGATGTTTGATAGATAATCATTTTGTATACCTTTAATTCACTTGGTTCTGTCAGTTAATAATATTTAAAAACCCAAAAGGAGTAAACTTGGTGAAGTAGAGCAATAGGCAAAAATTTGTTTTGAACATTTGATAAATCAGTTTTATTAAAGGAAATTTTTAGTCTGTAACTGGTGTAGGCAAGGCATTGCCTGTGATCTGGATGTGGCTTGTGACTTCATTTCTTACTGCCAACAGTTATGTTACTTTCTCTTTGACGTTCCTGATTGGTAACACTAAAGCGCTGACGTGACAGCTGCACATCTGGCAGGTGTGGTCAGCCATCAGCAAGGCAGAGCTGCTCCAGCTGCTGAACTCTCGCTTGAGCTGTACAGCTCCTTCTGGTAGTGAGTAGGTTTCGTTCATTTCTGATTTCAGTAATGTTTATCCAAATGTATAGTTCAGTGTAATACACTTATGAGTGTATTTAAGTTCATAACTATATTTTGAGCAAACAATGCTCAGCGGACTGGACATCTTTATAGAGTTAGATGTTTCTGTAGAGCTTTGATTTTAAAAATTGCATTTTATGAAATACGCGGGTTTTGTATTAGAATTTGTTAAACTAATGTAATACTATAATTTGCTTTTATTTGTATAAAAGGTGTCAATATATTTAGTCCGTAAAAGTAAAAGAGCTCCATGTTTTTTGTAACCTGACTCTCAGAACTGCCTGTATTATAAGGTGGAGTGTACCACTTGCAATCTGGGGAAGAGGATGGGTTTTCATTACATTTTCATTACAAGTGAGGCAATCCCAGTAGTAACACAGCCAAAACCTCTTTGGACCTTGACTACAGAGGTCCCGATGCTTGCAAGGTAAGTTGCCATTTTGTTGGTAGCGGGAATAACTGAAAGGAAAGGCACAACCTAAACACCAGATACCACTTCTAGAATTTGTGTATTTGAAACCCGGCATTCTGTTGCTCACAGGGAGACGTGTAGTCAGACCCTGATATGTGCTTGGTTGTAACAGAACTCCTTCCCCAGAAAGGTAACTGACCTGTTCTGATAAGCCTCTGTTTTGTTGCACAGACTTCAAAACGTCCTTCCTGGATGCAACACAGCATTGTACCGGTTATCCCTATGTTCACGGATAAGGAAACAACTTGAAAGCCGTTGTCTCTTCTGCTGAAGGTCAACAGTTTTTATATACCAAACCAATTACAGCATGCTTAGCTCAAACAGTCCAGCTATAATACTTCTCAGGCAGGAGAGTTGCTATGATGCTCCTTTTTAGCAAATTATTTACATTTTATTTTGCCTTCTACACATGTTGGAACAAATGAATACATAAAAATTATGGCACAAGTAGTAATGACTACCACAGACTCATGAAGTTCACTAGAAACATGAACATGGGTGTCACAGCTGTATCATTTTTCCCTGACTTCACGTTTTATTTCTTGTTTTCAGAAGAATCCAATCCAGTGTTGGCTTGGTTGTCCAGTCTTGGGTAGGAGTTGTTAATGTGTGCAGTGACAAATCTTACCTCTGAACACAAGTGGCTACAAGTTACGATACTGAAGGCGGCAGCTCTCCTAATCCAGAACATCTGTGAATGGGTTTGTGAGGGGGAAGGCAGAAAGCATTTGTACCGGCAGTTTTCATTGCACGGCCCTTTGGGGAGCAGGAGCTGCACCCTCAGACCTTGAGGTATGACCAGCCATGATCTGCTTTACTTGGGAACCCTCCTGGAATGAAGTGTGGGTTACGGCCCCACAGCTTAGTGGTGTAACAATTAAGCAATTTTGCACAAGACCACTGTGCAGACCTGGAAATTGTTGTATTGCAGAATTACTGCGTGTTTGTACCCTTAAGTGCAGCTTGCGTAACAGCGGGGAGCAGAAACAAGCACAGTCTGAAGTGATGAACAAGTCAGGTATTCAAAGCATGAGCAAAGACTCAACGACACAGCCACTGAAGAAAGTAGGTGCTTATCCTTGAGCCTGGCAGTTAGGACAGTCCCCAGGTTCCTGCTGTTGGGCAAGTGCTGTGAGTACCACCTGGCTGTGAGTGAGATGCCAGGTGTGATCCTATGATTTCTGCTCCTCTGTGTGACTTTCAGGAGGAGGCTGTCAATCTTAAATGCTTGAGATCAATAGGTGATTTTCAGTGACAGTAACAGATCATCAGATGCACAGGAGCTGTCTGTGACATCTAACACTTGTTCTTTAAGTGACAAAAGCATAATCTTTATGGATCTATTCTGGGCTTGTCTAAACTTTGCAGAAGTAGCTTGTTCATCAGCTCTGTTATTTTGGATCTAATTCTGAAGGCTTAACTCAAGCATTCTGGATTCTGCTTACAAAAGAGCACTGCACTCAACAACTTCAGCCAATTCTAGTGCAGTAACTGTTCAACAACTGCACCTCTTCCAGGACTGCAGTTTGTGCTGGTGGAGTTTATTCCCACCCAGCCGTTTATTCAGTCTGAACAATTAATTTCCACAAACCGCCCCCAGTTGAGAGGCTCTCTCCAGCTGAATGCCCAGCAGGAATAAATACTGACCTCAGAAGGAACTCAGGTATGTTAAAGGGCAACTCCTACATTGGTAATTGGTACCTTTAAACTGAGGGTAGAATTCAAAGTGTGAAACAGACTTGGAATACACACATGGCTGTGTGGAAGACTCCCCAAGTAACTGGCAGTGTGATCTATTGCTGAATGCACCCAGATTTCACCTCAAACAGCTGCTGCTTCCTGCTTCTGCCACCAAGGGATGCAGTATCCTTGACAAATAACTGTCCTGTTGTCTTCATCTTTGTTGCCAGCAGTTTACTGTCCTCTAACTTGCAACTAATACATGCTAGGATGTAACTTTCTCTTGAATCAACTCCTAGTACCACTGCTACCTACTACCAGAGTAGTAGAGCAGGAGTAAAACATGCTAAAATTAGGCAGTTTGTACAGATGAAATAGGAAAAATGAGAAGGGCTGATATTAAAGTACACAAAGCTCAGGATATTATACACTAGTACTGAACAGAACTATGAAGTTACATTTGACCACAGACATGAAAAATAATTACATCTTTCACACAAAAGATCTTTTATCAAGATCCTTAAGAATGAGGTTTTTACTTCTGTAACCAGTCAGCTCTGTTGTCTAAGCTCTCTATTACTGGTTCATAAACACCCATCTTTTTGAGTGTTAGAAGCTGCATGATTCAGCTATCATTAGCTGTGTATTTCAGGATTTGGTGTTTCCAGTTCTGTAAGGCATCACAAAATACTCCAGCTATTAGGGGAAAAGAATGACTTTGGTGTGTAGGCTCCTTAGGTCCTGAATAGAGACACAGAAGTACTGTTCAGTGAATGAACGGTGCTGTCAGGCTAAGCAGAGACCACTATTCTGCAATGAGAGAGCATGACCTACTCTGCCATAGCATCTACTTCAGCCTCCAGCTTTTTAGCAAATGCTAGAGAAGAAGCTTTCAGGACTACTGGCTTGGTTCTGCGATTCAATTTCCCCCTCAGAGCTTTGGACACTGGTTTTTGAGGTTGAGGCTTTTTCTGGGGAAGACAAATGTACATTGAACAACATTGAGCATTTCAAAGGCATAAAAACAAGCCATTGACAAGAACTGAACTTCTGTAGACAGGCTTGCTGCACCCTGTTTAACTTCTCTAGTGCCTCCTGGATTACCTTCCTGCTGGTGCTGTGTGGTGCTTGGTCGCTGGCTGGGGTGAAACCATGACAGTAATCTAAAGAATCCACAGCTCAGTTCAGCCATGAGGGCTTGTGACTTTGGCTAAAAAGAGCAAAGTCTTTCAATCTGAGGCAGAAGATGAAGTTTCACTTAACACTGGAAGTAATTAGCAGCTTTTCCATGAACAGAGGTGCTCTCATCCTCTTGATACTCTCACAGTAGCTCTCATGCTCATCCCCTTACAGGCTAATGCAATTCAACTGATCAGTTTTAGTGACTTTATAAATAAAAGGTTAATTTTCTGCCATTCTTATGATTTGAATCAAATCACTGTGTACGCCCCTCTTTGGCTGCAGCAGGCTATTAGCTTGGCTCAAGCCAAATGAAACTGCAGAGTTGTGTTTCTGTGTTCCTGCTTGGCCATGAGACAGCAATGACCTCTGTAGGAGGACTATTCATTCTGCAGCTAGTTTAAAAAAACCACCAAAGTGAGCTGCCTACACTTATGTTGCTGCAGGTGTATTTTTTCAGGTGCAGGCACCTCAGTGGTTTCCAGAAAGCCAGTGTTTCCTTGGCTTTGGTCACTTGGGTTTAAAGGGAACTAACTAGTTGCTAAGCTGCTCTAGGCTGAACTTGGATCAGGACTCAAGGATTGTGCAGCTGGCACAGCACCACTACTGCAAGCATCACTGCCAGCAAGAGCTGCAGTCTCCTTTGATGGGCAATTCTGGAACAAGCACGGATTTTTAACTCCAATGTTAACACCTCACAAGCTATAAGGGCTTCTTACATATTAAGGGTTCTATGCTTTTTAAAGAATTTTGAAAGGAATATACCCATGAGTTCTATGACACTGACCTAACTGAAGCCTCAAGTAGACTTTAAGGCAGGAGACTGCTAGAACACTGCAGTTATCCATCAAAGCTGGTATCAAAGGAGGCACTTTGGTTTTCATCTGTGCTACAGAACACACAAAGCTGAGGAAGAGCCATCTGTATTCTGTTTACAGTATAGATGAAGGAAGCAAAGTGGTTAAAAGATACCACCCATGCCATCTTCTAGTAGATTCACTGCCCCCCCCCCCCCCCCCCGGCTGAACACTGGAGAACAGTTCATAGGTCCCAGTTTACAAACCAAAGAACAACACAACCACCAATCTAAGGCACACGTTGAAGGAACTGAACACATGAAGACCATCAGGTTTTTTAGCTCCAAGACACAGATGAGCCGATTTAGTCCTTATAATGCTGTGTCCCATCTCTGTAGGTGGTCAGGTGCTACCTACTATGGCATGGCCATGCTTGTGGAGAGCACCTGAGACCAGAGCAGGCTGCTGCCTCCCCAGTGTCCCTCTGGCACTGCCAAGCTCAGCCAGAGAAGCCTCAGCAGGTGGCCACAGTTACACAGAAGCTGACCAAGTCACAGATGCTGAAGCATTCATGTGTTATACAGGTAGTAACAAAAAAAATGCTTAGTCTTTCATGTGGTCTACCAAAGCCTTCCCAACACAACTTTTACAGTTAGCAGTGAAACATATGACCCTTTAACACCATCATGGTAGCGCTCCAAATTTGACAAGGGCAAAGTTTGGTTCTTCAGTAAAGCAGCTATACACCGAAGGACTCTTTGCTTCCAACAGGTAAAGGGACCTCTTCATAAATTATTTTGAGATAAGGAAACTTCATAGGTAAAAACCAGTATTCCAAGTTGTAGAAGAGGTAAAACTGATGATTCAAGATGACACGATCAATTATTCTTACAAGATCCACAAAAAACTCTCTGACTGTCTGATGAGGTTTAAACGGACTGTAAAAGTCTCTTATAGCTGCTGCCAATGTCTTGTTTCCTAGTGGTCCAAAAATAGATGTTTCATTTCCCAAATAAATAGGTTCTCCACTGAATAAAATTATGCTTGTATAGTTCGTTTGTATCTTCTTAAATATAGCTCCTAAGTCAGCCAGCTTCTGGTAGGTTCTCAGTATAAACTTCGAGCACTCATAAGAGTCAAACCATACTGTTGACTGATTGTCAGGACTTGCTTGAACTGTCCAGGTCTCATAGTAAATGCCAGTCTCATTGTCATATTTTACCCACTGTGACATTTCATTAAACATGGATCCTGTAAGAGATGAAAAGAAGTATTACAGAGACAAGGTAGCAAACACATGACTCAGAATACTTTCCATCTATTTCAAGGTTCATGTCTCTTACCTGCAGAAGTTTACCTACAACTTTACCTAACCATACACAGGCACAAGGCTTAGGTTGGAGGAAGAAGTGATACCCCACTGAATAAACTACATTTACATGCAAGTTATGTAAAACTAGTTCCTCCTTCTGACCCTTTTCCTCCTACTATGGCAGAACATCCATGACACTTCTCATTTTCTTTTATCTGTGCAGACAAACAGGGCAGGTAGTACAATATACAAGAGATGCCGACAAAGTGCTCACCAGAGCAACAGGTATTTCTGCACTTCTTCAAGTTTTAACTAAATTCAGCAGAAATTTTCATGTGTCTTCACAAAAGAAACCTTAGACTGAGACACCCTGCTGTTTTAGCAGCTCCTCAGCCAGCAAAGCTGAATTGAGCCAAATGATGAGTAGGATGTGAAGACCAGTAAACTTAGAGACCTTGAGGATTATTTTTTTATTTAGAGTATGAGTTTGGAGTATTTAGGTGATGGTGACTTCACAACTGGAATGATGAAGACATCCCTAACTCAGCTCGTCTCTCTGGTAGCTACTACCTCTGAGGTAACTAAAGCTCTGGACATTTGCCTCCCAGGCTACCTCATTATAACTGCTCTACACTCCCCACTTCAGAACTTTTAGATTTCATGGTAAACGTAACAATCACTCTGCTTAGTGGAAGGATTAGGTACTTTATTTTTTAATTGCCTGTGACTTGGTTTAATAAAACAGCAAGTCATTAAATCTGTATCAAGAATGGTACTTATACACTGTAGATGGGTTTGAAGTTTCCCCTCATCTTCTCTAATTCCTACCCCATCAGCTTCCTACTGCACATTCTGTAAGGCATGTTACTGAGAGGGATTAGTCTCTCCTAACCAGATCGAGGTGGACATAATATGAAGTTCTGGCTTTAACATTGCAAATTAACCAGAAGTATTACAGGTTAATGCATGGCTCCATGACAGTATGTTGGAAGATACCCAGATAATCAAAAATCAAACTTTGGATACTCCTGCCCTATTTCCACAGAAGAAACATACTCCTAAGTAACATTAACCTTTCTGATGGGCTTTAAAAGAAAATGAGATGGCTTCACTGTGATGTCTGACAATGATGACCAACAGTTCTATAGAATCTCACGAAGGCTAAGAGGATCCAGCCATTTCATACATTAAAGCTCTATCCCACGAGATCGGATGCTTTTTGCTTGCTCTCTGAAGGAAGCAAGTTCAGCTTATGATGCTGTCCACCTGTGCTTGCATCCACTCACCCTCTTCCACAGTAACTTTCAGATTCCTAGTCAAATTCAGACAATTCAAAGCCCTCCGATATACTACCTCCCTAAAAGTTTCTGGAAATGGGAAGTGAGAGAAGGAAGGAAGACTGTAACAATGCCTCCACAAGGAACCAGCATAACCTTACCTTTCTTAGGCATCAAATAATCCACTCAGGCAGAAAGCATTACAAGTTCTACAACCATATGAAAATATTTAACTTGGTATTCATACAAAAGAATCCAATTGTATCAGGCATCAAAGACGTTAGTCATGAACCACAAACTTACAGGAAAGCAGCTCCACTTCACTTAAAGAACTAGAATTTCTTAACAGACTGGATGGATTACCTAGAGACTGAGGCCAGCAAAGTTGCTAAGAGTGGAAGTGGGCACACATAAAGCACCACATCACACCACCTGTAAGTTGACTCTCCACTGTGCCTTGTGCACTACACTTAACTTCAGAGAGTAAGTGGTTTTGGTCACAAAAAAATGCAACTCTCCAAGTCCTCAGTGATCTTTTTTTCTAAGTCATTCACTCTATTACTACAGCAATCAACCAGATTAATTTAAATGATCTTTTCATTTTAGGACTGCAATGTTCAGTATATACCAGGAAGCTATTCTGGTGATCATCCGTGTATTTACAGGTGTAAGTCATAGGTTTGTTCTACAGTGCATGAGAGAGACCTATTACTGGGGACATTTGCACAGTTTTTATGACAGATAAGGGGGGAGACAGAAATAGAGATTAATTTTTTTTTTTATCTTTGAAACTGTTTCTAAATATGCCTTATTTGTTTGCTCAGTAATGAACACATTTTCAAGTTTTTCTATCTCAGCAGTCATCTGCCACTTAACAATACAAGCTTTTGTTTTGGGGAAGCCATGTGAAGAGTCCATAATGGCTCTGTATAAGCTGTTTTGCTATTTTTACACTCAAGAGACTCGAGTGTTTTTGTACAGCAACACCAAATGACTCTCATTTAACAACTCCTCAGTGCGTTGTTCAAAAGGCAGCAGCCTCATGCCACTCTGCATTAAAGAGAGTTTGAAATTAGCATCAGTGACTAACACTGCAAATAACCTACAGAACATAAAATTAAAAGATACTGCTTTACATAAAGACAAGGCTGACTCTGTATTTTGAATTAACATTATCCCAAGCATCTAAAATCTACCTGATATTGTGGTCACGAGAACTAAAGTTCCATTTTCCTTCCAGTGTGCATCATCTATTCCTTCATAAAAGCACGCAGCTCCCTGGTTACACCAGAACGGTGCATCTATGCCAGGCCGCAGATGTGGAAATGTGCAGTTCCCAAGTTGGAAGAGCTCATACCACTCCATTGTGTAGTTTTTGCCCGTTAGAGAGCTCCTGAAACCCACAGCATCATGCATGATTTTCTGGGAAAAGAAAAAAAAAAAANAAAAAAAAAAAAAAAAAAAAAACACAACTAAAAACCACAAAATTTTAACATCATAACAACTTCAGCTTGGTCTGTACAGAAGATAAGATGTTGGGAGCTGTTCTGTAACAAGGTGAGAGGAGGGGAAAGAGTTCCTGTAACATCTTGGATTCAGTTGCACTGATGCACAACACACTAGAATCACACTCATACTTTTATCATGCTGTGTCAGAGGTTATCTATCTATTGTATTATTTATATATAAAAATATATATAAATATATATATATTTATATATATATAAAAATATAATCTATCTATTGTAAATTCCGTTCCTTAGAGGCAGATACTCAGTGGCAGCTCATCATCAAAACTCAAGCTGACTTTTGAATACTTAACCTCACGGGTGCATCAGAGTAATAAAGAGTAGAACCAAGTTACCAAAAGCAGATCTTGGTAATGAAAGCCATAAAAGGAATGATGTAAATATTTCTTTTAAAAGCTGTATAGTAAAAACATAAATTCAACCTTAATTAACAACTAAAGCAACAATATTTGACTCTATTTCCATTTTTGACTCAGCGTGCTTGGTTTTGATGCTGCTATATCATGTTCACTAAAATGTCTTTACTCATTAGGAATCATGCTTTGAAGTATAAATTTGCTACTGCTATAGCTATAAGTATTACTAAAGTTGAGATTCTTTCATATTTGCACAACTCCATGAATGGAGACTTCAATTCCATACTGGTCATTACATTCAAGAAAGAACTGTAAAAGCAACCTCATGATCCATCATTCTGACCAGCTAGCTGTCCTCTCCTGGTAGATATCAATTTTCAAGCAAATACAAGTTTTTAACAACAGAAAAGTTGGAACACTAAGGAACTATTTCATCTGATATAAGAAGATAAATAAAAGTATTTTCTTGATCCAGTGCTAGCACAGAAGAAAAGAAACCCAAAACACAATGGTGTGTGTATACAAAACATTCTCAATATGCAGCTATATGGGGGAACACGTTCAAACACACCAACAGCGCGGTTCATGCTCTTTTCTTTAGCTGAGCTAAATCCTGTAAGTTTTGTTTGAAACTGAGTGCTCTTTGAGTATCTTTCCTATAGCTAGCCCCAGCTTGTGTGCTCTAATACTCTTCTATACAAGCATATCCCAACCTTACAGCTCCCATTCTTGACAACTGTTGTTGAATTCAGGTGGATTTACCACTATAACTTTGTTAAAAACATCACTTTACCAAATGTCCTAGTAGGTCTCCATATTTGAATTCCCATACTGGAGCCTGCAATCGATACACTTCAATGACATCCTCTTCTTTCATAACTGGAATGGCAGAGCCAGTAGGACAGAAGGTGTAACGAGCTTGGCAGTAAGGATCAGTTTTTGGTCGGTAATCAAAGCGCCTGTGTTGAGAAAGAGAAGCACACAGAATAATAAGCACAGCTTTGCAGCAGGAGGAACTCTGATGCCCTCCTAAGGGCCTAAGTGGGAGAGCTTAAGTGTCCAGCCACTCCCGGAGACTGATTCTGTGATCCAGGCACTGCAACACTTGGAGTACACAAGTTTGAAAGGCTGCTGAGGTGCACACCTGCAGAAACAGGACCTCAGGATTTAAGGCTCAAGAATGCAAGTCATGTTGTTCACAGCACTGATTGTGAAGGAGTGCAAATGATGCAGATTACAAAGGATGACATACAAAATCAGACAGACATAGATGCTGGATAAAGGATAGTTTGAGATCCGCCTCAAAAACATTCTCCTAACAGTTTGTCTGTACAGGGATTGATCAGTTTGTTCTTCCTCTTCTATTGTAAAAGGTCCTCAGATTAAGTTATTTTTACTCTAGACTATTGTCAATATCAGAAAAAATTTCATTGCTCTATGTTAATTTAGATAAAGAGGTCTAAGAACCTAACTAGGATCACTGTTTCCATTTCATTCCTATTAAACTTCAAAAACCAAAGATCGAATCTGCTCATTTATTACACTATATAAAAACAGCAAAGAATCTTTCTCACAAGTCTTCCTTTTCCAATTTCCGAGTCATTCACTGCATTTCACTTAAAACAAGGCATACACAGCTTGTCCAGATCTTGTAAAGTTTGCCTGAGAGTCTAACGTACTCAGTTGCCCACGGCTACTGAATGGCATAAGTACCCCAGCCATGAGATGACTCAAGGACACAGGACTTCCTGAGCCATAATAAGGTCAGCAGCACTGAGACAGTGCTGTTTTTCCCTGTGGACTTCTCCAAGCTTTCTGGGAACTTCAGCATGTCTGCCTTTGTTTTGTCCAGGGAAGGGGGGGTGGGGAGGCGAGAAAAAAACATCCTAAAGAGTACGGCTGGAAAAAGAAAACTCATGGAAAACAAAGACTTTTGCCAACCACACATTTAAGTCCTGTTTCTAGATTGCACCCTACATTTTCAACTTCCCCTCACTGCACCTTGCATGCGACAAGAAGTTAATGAGCATGTGAAGAAGCATTAAAATCCCACATTTCTGAACACTTCACACCAACAGGCTTGTACTCAAATTTTGACCATCCCAAGACCCAGCCTTGCAACTCGTGAACTTACTCGAAAATCTGAACAACTCGTGACTACAAGATCAGCTCCTTCAGGCACCACCTGACGCAAATTTGACTGCTAGGAATTACGCAAGAGGCTTTCAAAATTTCAGATGTGCATTAGACAGCAGTTAAATATCGTCAACACCTCCCTTTAATACAGCAAACCCGCATAAAATACACATGGCAAGCGCAGCCCTTCTCCTGAAGGGGCTCATTTCCTCAGCACAGCCAAAGCCGTCGCTATTTTCGCCAGGAAAACGCCACTGCGTGCACTCTTCCTGCTGTCCCCAACACGACCAGGACTTCTCCTGGAGCTCGGGCAGCTTTGGAGCAGCGAATGGGATCTGGTACCATTTCATTCACCACGGGCAGAAGTATGACGTAGAATTAAATTTTTTTAAAAAATAAAATAAACCGTACTCTAATTTCCTCATCGCAACTCTTCTGCGGGAATTAAAGGCGTTTACAGGGCGGTCAGTCATTCCTGGGGCAGCAATCCCTCTCCAGGCGGAGAGAGGAAGCGCAGCCCTCGGCCTGGCGTGGGACTTAGCGAGCTGAACACACCAAACACCGTACAAATGACCGACGCCCCGCGGTTACAGAGGGGAAAACTTCACGGCCTTTTTAGCCTAATACACAGACAGCAGAACAAGCGCAATGCTGGCGGGCCCCGCCCGCGTCACTCACCTGTAGGGCACCGGCCAGCGCCGCCGCGGGGCGCGGAGCCCCCCCGAGACACGGGGCCCCCACGCCGCCAGGAGCGGCAGCAGGAGCGGCAGCAGGAGCGACAGGAGCCGGGAGCGGCGCAAGGGGCCCATGGCGGCGCCGGGCCCGGAGCTGAGGGGAAGCGGCCGCGCGGCGGGAGGCCGGGCGGGGAGGGGCCGCCCCCGCGCCCG
>VZRE01005783.1:0-11354 GCA_013396775.1 Cephalopterus ornatus | reverse complement strand
CTGCCGGCGGGGCGCGGAGCCAGCGCGGGCGGTGTCCCCCGAGAGGAGACCGGCCGTGTGCCGAGTCATCCCTTAGAAACGCCACCCGGCTGAACTGCGATTGCAGTTTTCAGGAGACCCAGGCAGCTACGCGTTCTTTTTATTTAGCCGGAGTATTTGTTGACTGTAGTTCCACGCATTGCTTTCGAGACACTTTAAAGCTGGTGATGGGTCTGGAGCACAAATCGGAGGAGAAGCGGAGCTGGGGGTATTTAGCCTGGAGAAAAGGGGGTAGCCAGGCAGGGGTCGGCCTCTTCTCCCAGGGAGCTAGTGACAGGACAAAAGGACACCGTCTTAAGTTGTACACCAGGGGAGGTTTAGGTTGGACATTGGGTAGAATTTCTTCACAGAAAGGGTGATTAGACATTGGAATTGACTGCCCAGGGAGGTGGAGGAGTCACTGTACCTGGAGATGTTTAAGGAAAAGACTGGCCATGGCACCGAGTGCCATGGTCTAGTTTACATGGTGGTGTTCAATCATAGGTTGGACTCAATGATCTCCAAGATCTTTTCCATCCCAGTTGATTCTGTGATTCTGTAAAAGACATCAAGTGCCCATCCTCACACTCAGAAACCCATGGAGAGGCGTGGTCTTTGGGTCTGGTGAGGGCTCACCAAAAGGCAGAGAGGCTTTTGATGTGATAAACCCTGTAACCCGGAGCCTCTTCAGGCTACCAAGAAGTCTTGTCTGAAGCCTTTCAGGGCTTCAAGCTAAGTTCATAAACATGTCACCCATTTCAGAACACTTATTCAGGTTGCAACAACTTATGTTTTGGGGATTATGCAGCATCTTATTCTCTCCTTTTCATGAAAATGGTGAGAACTATCTTTCAGACAACTAAGAGAAACTCTAAGAACATGTTTGCCAGCAGCATCCCTGCAGAAAACACAGCTTTTTCAGGCTCTGTGGAGTTCAAAACTGACTATGCTGGCATCAGAGTCCAGGAGGTTAAAGTTTGGTACTCAGCAAAGTGAAAGCACTGGTGTATACTATTCACTGAGTAAATAATAACTGTGCTGTGGACTGTTGACTGTAAGGAGCCAGACGAATAACCCTGCTCACTGAACAAAACTAAAGAACAATCAGTCCTCTATGTTCACTATTCTAGGCTATATCTTTAAACAAAACTGGAGGGAAAAAACTCTGCATCCTACATAAAAATGCAGGATAGGCTGCTGAATATCAGTTTCGGTAACGCTGGGGCTATTAAAGGTGTTCAGAAAACTTTAAAGCGCTTAATTTCAGCAATGTTTCTGTATCCCACTTCATTGCTGCCTGACTCTGTATTGCCTGTCTTTAAAATCCATGCTATTCAGCACCATACATTAATTTAATGCATGTATACGTAACCTATACATACCTGTATTTCCATATTTCATTTTTATCTCATGCATGTTAATTGTGTCTGCTTTAAGGTAAAGCTCTAGTTTTGTTCTTTAGAAAATAAAGTATGCCACTAATCATGTGTGTTTCCTAGCTTGAGTGTAGTACAAGATGCCAGCTCTTCCATCTGTTCAAAAGATATGTGTTTGTTTGGAATACAGCTGTAATTCCTGGGTTTAGAGATTTTTATGTGTAACTCTGGAAGTGGTTTATGAAATAAAGGAAGGATAATTTATCCCTTCTATGGAACTGGGAGGTAAGGAAGTGAAATGACATAATGAATTTGCCATAACTGCTCATTAGCCAAACTAGAAATGAAGTATGAACAGGTTCTTAGTTCCGGCTCAAAGTAAGTTTGCAGTGTGGACTATCAAGCCTCTGCTGATGTGCATGCTGAAGGTGTTAGGTTGACTGACTAAGATGGCAAAGCTCTTGGGTTTTTTTTTTCTTTTTTTTTATTTTAATTGCATTTTTGTATCTCACTTCATCCCACAGGAAACTTTTGGAGCAAGGAATTCTGTTTTTTTCTTCTCATACAACCAAACTTATGTTGTAAACTGTATTAACATAGAAAATAAATTATTAATACATTTATGAATAAATATGCTTGAGCTAAAAACCTCACGTGTCAGCAATTTGAGTCAGCAGTTGTCTTGTTTATTATAAAGAAACATGTCAAAGTCCCCATTATAAACCCACAGAGCTGATTTGCATCTTTGTCCAATAGCAGGCTTTGAGGAAAGATTGAGATTGCCTACAGAGATCATCTTCTGGAGTTGGCAGGATTCCTAAATTTTTCTCATTTCCCAGATTATTTTTTATTAGTGAAAACTGAACATTTTCCTGAAACAATGAAGAAGACTCTCGGTGATTTCCCATTATAAACCAGTACCTTCTCTGTCTCTGCTCTTGGCAGCAACAGCATGGACAGGACTGAGAGGAACAGGAAAACAAATGCACCCACAGAAGACAAAAGTTGTGGGTTTGAACAGATAGTTTGGTTTTGAACAGGTACATGAGTCATCACATTGTAACAGTCACAGCAAAGAGGCTGAACCTGAGGTTGAACCTGTAGTAACAGCCTCTCACAAAAATGGGCTGCTCTGGATGGTGCTTACACCACAGCTACCCACCTGCCAGACTATACACCAGCAATATGCCACTCGGTAGGAAACTCATGGTTATATAAATGGATCACAGCAGACAAAACTACACATCTGGCAGCTGTACTGCTCACAGAGGGTTTTTTATACTCCCACTGGCATATGTTAGTTATTGAGTCAGCTGGATGCATACTGAGAAATACAAACATTACCTGAAGTCATACTGAAGCTACTCTGAAATTCAGACAGGAGTTCATCAATCTGAGGTACACTCTCTGCCTTTGAGGGCTATAAAAGGAATCTTGAGAAAAGGAACCAGAAACAGGGCTCCTATGCACCTCCACCCTGCTATGTAGCCTGGGGTGCCACCTCAACTGTGAGCTTGGGCAGGAGAAAGCTATGTCTTTTCCTGCAGGAAGGGAGAATGGCTGGGCTTTGTGACTATAAGGTAGTGCTAAGGGTTCCCCTCAGGTCCTCTTTAACCCTGACAGTTAGGATGAGGGCTGTGCTCAGGACAGATGTGCAGTTCAGTGAGCATTTGGGATTTTGGAGCAGCCAGCTTTGTCTGCCAGCTTAGGGCACATGTGAGGAAAATTATATCTTTCCAAGCTGCATTTCTAGGGGTGCTCTACTGAAGCCTTAGAGATAGGATGAGGGTTCGGGTAAGGATGCAGATGAAGTTCATAATGAGTTTTAAGCTGAGAGGAACTCGTTGGAATCTTCTGCAGGGTAGGGATAAGTGAATTGGTGAGTCAACTGGATGCAGTCTGTGAAATACAGCCAGCTTTCCAAGTCAAATTTAAGCTAACGGGAAAATCTGTTGTTAGGCAACTATGGCACATTAGAGCAGAATTTCCACTAGAGAAAACATCTTTCTCAAATCCTGAGCAGATGCAGGACAAAGCTGTAATTAACCCCTTGAAGCCTGAAGGGGACCGTACCTGCTCTCTCCCCCTCAGGATGTGTCGCTGGTTGCTCAAGGACTGATAAAAACTGTTGTGAGGAAAGTCAGATACTGTTTCTGCTCTGCTGAGACACCTCAGCAGGGCTCCCTGCTCCTTTCCTGGAGAGCTGCTTTTAAGCCGAGGCTCTTGCCTCCCACCTGAGCTACACTGCAGCCATGCCTGCACTCAGCTGTGTACTCCACTGATGCAGACCCAACCCATGCATCTGTCACCCCAGCTTAATCTTGGATCTGCCTCATCACTATGGACTCTTCTAGTGATTGGACTCTTCATGGAACCTCACTGCTATTCAGTTTCTGAATGGGAACAGCCATGTTATAGTGGCTGGCTCCAGCAACACTCCCAGACACAGCAGGGCAGAGCCAAGCCCAGGACTACACTACTTGTATCCAGGAGGCAGGACTGAAGATGAGGCTACCCATAGCATCAGTTACCAGCTGTGCAGGAAGACCAGCCCGTATGTCAGGACAACAGGAGACAGTACTGGACATGCACACCTACAGCACAGCCCAGGTGATGTCTGGATATCCAGGCCTAAGTTCACACAGAGCCCACATGTTGGTGGCCGGAGGGTGTGTGTGTGGGGGCCACCGCTAAGGTTGCCAGGGTAATTATGGTGCTACTAGTGCACTGAGGGGCCTTGACAACAGCTTCTTCTTCCATCAAGGTGTGTCCTCTCACCTCGCAAAGATCTGGCTTTAGAGGTGCACTCCCTGTGAAATGCTCTTGTTGCTACTTGCTTTTGTTGTCCCAGGCCAGAGAAGAGTCACCACAGGGCTACTTCAGGGTGATGCAGAGCCAGGGCAAGGACGTGTCATGAGGTGGGATGAAAACATAGACTTAAGACAGACACAGAGGGCCACAACAAGGTCACAAAGTCAGGGCAGGGACATGGCATGAGCAAATTAGAGCTAGATCACAGAACAGAGCCAGGGCAGTTATGGAGCTGGCACAGAGATGTGACATGGAGGGCCAGATGTAGGATGGGAATATCACATCCCAAACAAGTCTAGGATCCATCCAGGAAAAAGGGCCACCTATAATGTGAATCTGAGGTCCATCCAAGAGACAGGGCCAGAAACAAGAATGGAGATGAGGTTACTGACAATTCAGGTCCAGGGTCCATCCAGAAAGACTAGCCAGCAAGTCAGGACAGAAGGAAGCAGGGTATTCCAGTTCTGAAGGTACTCAGTTTCCCATCTGTAACACTAACCCTGGCCCTAACACACAGCAGAGTTTGGAACTACACTCATATCTCCAAACATGCAATGAGTTTAAACTCCTTCCAGGCAGCAGCTTCCTCCTAGCTCTCAAGCATAAAAAGGACTCCAGGGGGATTGCAGCTCTAAAGACTCTCAGTGGAGTCACTGCAGTCTTGCTCAATGCTAAGAGGCAGAGTGTGGGCTGTGGTGGACACTGAGCTGAAGACCTACATTCATTTGGAGCAAACACTGCCCAGGGGTCTGCCCTTCAGCAGGGAATTTTGCTATCTTGGCCCTTTCCTGTTCCAGAATCTCCCTATCTATCATCCCACACAGACTCCCAATAAATCAGTATTCAACTGAATGTGTTTTGCTACAGAAAAAGGCTTTGCCTTCTTCATATGTAATTTTTTTTCTTCCAAGCCTATGCACACTTGTGTCCTCTGCAAAAAACCCATACTCCAAATTTTTGGAAGACACTCCCCTTTTTTTCTACAAGATCCATAATTTCAGCCTTCTGGTCCAGTAAAAGAGTAAGTTTTCACTATGAAGCCCGAGTTTCTTCCTATTATAAGAAGGACCAAGAGCTGAGAGATCTTGCTAAAAGTCCATACAGCTCATCTCTGGTGTGGCATTTGTGTGCACAGTCCTCACGAGGAGACTAGGGATGCGTTCCCTTTGGTTCCCTTGAGCAATGCCTTAGCAACTAAGCTGAGAGTGGGTGACAGAAAAAAGGTTGTTTTTCTAAAAATTTGTGGTTTTTCAACTAAAATGGAGCAGCTCCTTTGAACACAGTATGAGGTTAAGGGTGCCAAAAAGTACGTGGGTCTGATAACCAAGAGTGTCACTGAAACAAACAGCATTAGGACCCAGCACTACTGCTGGCCTCTACCCAAACTCCACTTTTTTTTGGCTTCCAAAGCAATCTGGAATACAATTTTCACTACTCCATTATAGCCCTATGCGAAAAACAAAACAAACAAAAAACCCACCTCACACATGTACCCCCCTGAGCCTCTGTGAGGTCCTGCTGGCAGCAGAGCAACTTTGGGACTGATGACAGGAACGCAGATGTCTTACAGCACTCTAAGGGTCACTGCAACACCTTCAGGGCACTGCCCCGCTGCGGGGAGCAGGCAAGGAGAGAGATGAGAACAAACATACGCATGAGCCCGTTTTGCTTAAAGGCACATCTCACTTGTTTTCCAGGTTTCCTCGTTTGTTTTCCACCCCTCCCGCCCGTGCGGCCGCAGAACATGGAGAGCGCGGCGGAGCCGAGCGGCGCAGGCGCGGCAGGAGGAGGCGGGACGGAGGCGCCAGGCCTGGGCTCGCGGCCTGGAGCAGCCCCTTCCCGGGCCTGAGGAGCGGCCGGGCGGCTGCCATGGGCAAGCGGGTGGCCCTTGTGCTCGCCGGCTGCGGCGTCTTCGATGGCAGTGAGATCCACGAGGCGTCGGCGGCGCTGGTGCACCTGAGCCGAGCCGGCGCCGAGGTAGGAGGGGGCGGGGTGTGACTCTGTGTGTGTGTGTGTGTGTGTGTGTGTGTGTGTGGCGGAGGGCGTATGTGTGAGAGTGTGTATGTGTGTGTGTGAACGTGTGCATAGCCCGGGGTGTCGGGCTCCTCCCGGGTGTGTGTTTGATTCGTGTCTTTGCTTCCCTCAGCAGCCGAGAGCCCCCCGCCTCGGCCGTGCCCCCACGCCGGTGGGTCCCGCTGTTTGCGGGATCGGAGCCCCTCCCGGTTTGCGATGGTCTTCAGGCCACCACTGCACACTGCCTCTCCTGCTCAGCCACAACCTCCCTCCTTACGTTGTCTCCTCGGCTTTTTTTATTCATTCCCCCGCCCAAAGACGTGCGTGTTCCCCTGGCAGGAGCTGAGGCCATACGCAGGCAGCTGAACAAGACCGAGAGGGGATATATATATGCATATAAATACCTCAAAAACAGGTGCCAAGAGGATGGTGCCGTTGCAAAATGTGGGCTATGTCATGATTATCTTAAGTCAGGATGTTCCTTGATGTAAGATCTTTGTATACCTTGAAGCCTAGTCAGCAAGAAAGGAGACCTAATCAGCCGGAATCCCTTAGTCAAGCACATCCGGGAACTAACAAGCTTTAAGGATCAAGATGGTATTGATTATCAGTAGAACAGGTAGCAGTTACCATCCCTTACTCAAGGGCATCCTGGAACTAACAAGCCTTGTATTAAATCAACGCCTTGACGTATGTCTGTGTATAGATTGCTTACTTGGCAAAATACTCAAAGTCCATGTATCCTGGAGCTGAACTATGTTCATTACAATACTAAAAATTAATGCCTAACAGGCCAAAAAGACCCCTGCCCAGGTGAAGACCCTTCCCCTGAGCACGTGTAGAAGTTAGCTGGGGTTATGTAACTTGTATGGCAATTACTAACCAATCATAGTAGAGAGGCTGTACTTGGAAAGTTACTAACTCTGAATTTCTGTGCATAAATAACAGCGTGAAAAGGCCGGTGGGTGTGCTTAATTTTTGGAATGCCACCAAGCACCCAGGCTTGTATAGCTCTGAAACAAATAATCAGTGCTTCTCTCGAGTGTGTAATTATTGGCTTGTTACACACGAGGTAACAAATCTAATTTTGTGGCAACAGTGCCAGACTCTTTTTGGTGGTGCCCAGCTACAGGACAAGGAGCAGTGGTCATAAAAAAAAACACAAGAAGTTCCACCTTATGAGGAGGAACTTCTTTATGTTAAGGGTGGCAGAGCATGGAATAGGCTGCCTGGGGAGGTGGTGGAGTCTCCCTTTCTGGAGACATTCAAAACCCACCTGAACGTGTTCCTGTGTAACCTGCTCCAAGTGACCCTGCCTTGGCAGGGGGCTTGGACTAGATGATCTCCAGAGGTCCCTTCCAAGAGCGAGGAGTGGCTGGAGGCCTGTCCCTGCTCCTCTGGCGTCAGGGAGCTGAGGATGGCTTAAAATCCTTGATCTTCATTCCAGTTACTTTTGCAGCTCTCGCTGGGATTCACCTGCTTGTTTTCTTCGCACTGTTTCTGGGCTCTTTTTGGTAAACTGGGAGTTGTCAGAGAAGCCTGGGCCACGACACACTGGTGTACTTTGGTCCTGTCTGTGGCTTCAGATGGCAGAAGGTGGTCACTGTCCGTCTGTGTGTAGCTGCACTCAGGTGTCTGATGGTAACAACAGCACACTCATATTTAGCGGAAATTTGTCATCTCTGAGCAGTCTGCAAACGAAGCTTCAAAACAGACAACAGAAAACAGCCCCTGCCCTACACCTTTCCCCTTTTGTGTCTATCAAAATAGGATCCTCCATGTTTTGTTTTTCTTTTCTGCTACCAGTGTTTTAGGGCAGCTGGGAGCTCTAATGTCTGCACTAGAAATGCTTGTAAAGTTTGCATCTTTAACCTTTTATGTCAAACTTTTTTAGCACTCTCATGCCATAACAGTTAAGAGCAACCTTTCTTCAGAGTCAGCTGTGTGTCCAGTTGGACTGCTGGCATAAATTGTGGTGTTCTGTTTGTCCTTGGGGTTATCTGCAGAGGAGAGGCAGGCCATGGCAAAATCAGTAAGCTTTATGTTGGTGTAAGAATGCACTCCTGTCAAAATGCTGCAGGAATCGGATGGGGAGAATGGCTGTGTTTACTCATCCTAATATATCATGTGTCACTTTAGATACTCAATGTGTGATAGATCCATGCCGTGGAATCCACTTAACTTGGATAAGAGACTTCAAGGACAAAACCAGTTTTCATTAAATGATCTTTATTGTGACTAGTATGTATGAGTTCTGTTTACATTCACAAAATTGTTTTATCTCTTTACTAGGTGAAGATATTTGCTCCCAATATTGAACAAAGAGATGTAGTCAATCACCTAAAAGGAAGTCCAACAGAAGAGAAGAGAAATGTGTTAGTTGAAAGTGCCAGGTTGGCAAGAGGAAACATTCAGGATTTGGCTGAACTGAAAGCTGCTGAATTTGATGCGGTCATTTTCCCTGGTAGGTATTCGATATATTTATTAATTATTAAGTCATTAAGTTCACTAATTTACAGGTTAGTGTAAGTGAGAGTGTTCTTTTGGTATTAAGTTAAGCATCACACCATTCCATCCTCCTAAAGATTGTGGAAACTTCGGTTACCTACTTGCCAACAAGAACACTGACCAGAGTACAAAAATAGGGTCAGAACTTCGCGTTACATGGCAGTGCCTTAATTTTAGGGCCTCTGAAATGGTTGGCAGAATAGCAGGTCGCCAGATAAATTATATTCCCTCTCAAATATGAGTACATTCTGTTTTAATTATGTATCTGCTCTGCTGCTGATCGAGTTATACTAAACGTGTCTATGGATAATTTTTTATTTAGAGACCATAAAATTGCCTTCCAGACAGAGGTAATTGTAATCAGTTTTAGAAACGAAGAAACTGGAGCGTCACGAGGAAATTATGAGTTGCTGAAGATCACTTTTCAGAATATTCATAGTACTGTCAAATACTGCCTTCGTGATTGGGCCTGACTGTTAATTTAAAGTAAGGCCGGCAGAGGGAGCTTGTGTATAACGCAGAGAAACTTTCTGCCAGCACTAAAACTGTGTGTCTAGTACCAGGGCTGATCAGGGCGGGAGTAGAGGCTCAGATGTTTTCCACGTTAATTTCATGCTCTTATAACCCAGGCTCTGGGGGTTGCTGTAATAACTGTTAGAGGGAAATAAACCCTATTAAGTTTAAAAATTAAAATCTTACCTCAGGGATTTCAGATAACACTTGAAAGTGAGCAAACTGGGAAAGGAAAAATACTAAAAATGCAAAACTTCTTGATGTTGTTCACTGAAATACTTGTGAAAATTTCTGTATGTTTATTGTAGAAAAGTTGATATCATGCACATTCCATAAAAAAATCAAGTGTAATAACTTAATAATAACCTTACTTGGATTATTCTGATGGTTATAAATCCAGCAAACAAGGGGGATATAAAATACAATCTGTTTGCACAATTAAATGAAAATTAAGTGCAAATAAAGGTTTGTTATAACTAATTTCTAGACAGACAAAACAGCACTATTTTTAATAAGAAATGATGGCATCATTCACAAGTTTTTTGTCTCAGAATATCATATGTTACAATTTCCTTTTTATGTAAAATCTCCTTCGTTTTTATTGTGTTAATCTCTTTAGTTTTAAGTCCAAAAATAATTCTAGGGAAGGAGACGTGCTCTCCTATAATTGCTTAAGTATCAAACTAAAACTTGAGTTTTGATTACTATACAGGGTCAAATCACTGTTTGCATTACTCCTGTGAATTGCACACTTCTGCTTTTAACTAGTACAGGTCTTTCTTCTGATCCCTCTCTTTCTTATTGAGGGGTGCATAACAGATGGTGCAGCTGTTCTAGTGACTAGCAAAGGAATGGGGCCGTTTCCTGTTTGTCTATTCGCCACTAATTGAAACCAGATTAAGCTTTCTGGCGCATATATATATAACCTACGTGGTATAAAAAAGTGTGCAGTTAAAATTTTAACATTGTAAACCCATCGTTTACAGTTACATCGTTAGGCTTTCACTACAGTAACTTTAACAGAACTAGGTTATGTTGTAAAAAAGAGCTTCTGTCTGGTATTGAATTTAATGGCTTTCAGCAGTGCCTTACATCTGAGCTTTTTGTTTGGGTTTTTTTTCAGGTGGTTTTGGTGTAGCAAAGAACCTTTGTTCCTGGGCTGTAGATGGCAAGAACTGCACTGTCAACGAGCACGTAAACTCTACACTCCAAGCTTTCCACAGTGCTAAAAAGCCCATTGGTTTGTGCTGTATATCACCAGTTCTGGCAGCTAAAGTCTTTCCTGGTTGTGAGGTTACAGTCGGCCAAGATAAAAATGTAGATGGAAGGTAAGAAGGAAATCGATGGAGATGATTTACATGGGAATTAGGATATCGGCAGTCTTCTGTGCAGAGGTCTCTTTATTTATTGTGCAGTGTGAGGGCTAATGAGTCACTGGGTGTAGCATCTGCCAGTCTTAAAAGTGAGAGAACAAGTGGCTTTTACAGGATCATAGCTGTGCAAACATGCAGGTGACCAGGGATATCAAGTTATCTTTTCCCATTCCATTCATGGCAATCGAGGGATAGATATTAGCTCGTCCTGAGCAAAATACGGAATTTGCTTAGCCGATGCGTTTGAAGGCTGTGATTCATCTTGCAAATGTGCAAATGAAGAACAGGCATCTGGCCAGCTGGCATTCAGAAACTTGGTATCCTGTGGTAATTTGAGTGGCCGTTTAAATTGCTTCTGTGGGCTTTTGTCTGCTCATGGATTTTTAATAAAGTTTTTCTGGTCATAGTGGTTTGGGGCCAGTTTAGGGGAGGCAGATGAGAACAGGGCCTGGCAGAAGTCAGTGCTGCTTCAAGGACTGTCAACTCCTGATGAAACTTCTGAACTAAATTTGCCAGCAGGAGCAGTGAGTGATTGCATGTGTTCCTCCCTTATCCTCAGAAAACAAAAAATCAAAATTCCTCTGCGTAATCCCAGAGGATAACCTTGCATGGAGGTGTTGGAAAAGATGTAATATGTCTGCAGGTTCAGCTGGCTTCTCTCAAACCTCTGAGAATCAGTTATGGCTGCACTTGGTATCATTTTCTAAACTTACTGAGCAGATCATCCTGGGTGCAATCACAC
>VZRE01005782.1:101610-112576 GCA_013396775.1 Cephalopterus ornatus | reverse complement strand
TTTTCTTCTCTCCTCTGTCCAGCTGCAGATGGGAATTAGAGAGTGACTTTAGTGGGTATTTGAAATCCGGCCAGGGTCAAACCACCACAACTTGGAAATTAGTGTTTTGGGTTTCTTTCTGACTTCCTTGTCATTTTACATGTTTTTTGTAGGAATCCATCAACGATATTGATTGTCCATGTTAGTGACTTAAGGCCCAGAATAAGTAGATCCCAGAAAGATATGTTTGATCTTCCTGGGCTTGACCTTTCTGATAAGAGTATCAGAAAGGACAGTAATTGTTACAAAACAGACATCGGTCTGGGTAGAATTGGACTGAGAAGATTGCTTGCCTTCAGTATGCTTCCCCGTGGTGGTATCAGGCAATTCGTCTGTACTTTGTTTTTAACTCACTTCATAAACACAAATCCATCATTCTTTTCATCTCCTGGACTAGTTTTTGAAGTTGACTCAGAGATAAAAGGGTCTGTATCCTGTTAGGTCTCTGCTACCCTTTAAGTACCCTTAATGGCTCTGCTACCCTTAATGGCTCTACTGTTTGTGAGACAATACTAGCAGAGTCATGGGAAGACCATATTGCATTGTGAACTAGAAATTATATTACCAGTGAGAAAAACTTAAAGTTTTCTATAGAGGCATTTATAGATATTGTGTTTGGAATTCAGTTCTAAAAAGAATGCATTCTGTAAAGTTTTGTACGAAATATGTTTCTGAAATTATGAGTATTTTCAACAAGGAAGAGCTAGTAAATTCTTTAATATACTAATCCAATATATTGAAAACACATGTTGGACCACAAAAACTCTTGAGTTTATCCCTCTCCCACAACAAAAATTAACCCAAGCCCAGGCCTTTTGTTTTACCTCCTGTGTTTTGAACCTGAAATGGGCTCACATGTTATATTGCCAAACTCCATCTTCAAAACAGAAGCTAAAGTACTTCATTTTAAAAAGAAAGCTTAGATTCTGGTGTAACCATAACATTCTAGAGATAATAAGAGTCTAGAGACTGCAAGACAAACATAATTAAACTTCAAGCTAGTGAAGGAGGCATGGGAGCTGACAACATTAAATGTGCTTGAGTTTCTACATAGCCTTATGTGCTGCTTACTTGCATGACCAATTCTGAGATTCTGCATGCTGGGGCTTGTGGCTGTCAAGGACAGGTGCCTGAGGTCTAAGCAATGGGTGCCTTGGTGTATGTGACATGGGAGATCACAGCTTTGGCCTCTAATTCACACCTTCTCTGAGTTTAACCAATTTGTAATCTGGACGAGATTTCAGTACTGCTATGTTGCTGAGTGCCAGCCGGACGTCAGATGTATCAGTCATATGCTTTAGATTTGCCCAGTCTATAGTAAGATGCAGCTTATTCATTGCTAGTGTTATTTAAATGTTTAGAAGAGCTTAAAGACATAGACAACTTTGCCCTAAGCTTCTGTTCCTTCCAGTTCCTGTGCAAAGTCTAGAAATCATCTTTTCCAGGGCTCTCTTATTCCTTGACCATGTTCAAATCCAAGGGAAAAAAAAATGACATTCACCTGACAGTTCTATTCAGATCTTAAATGCTTCTCAAACTTGAGTTCCAGATCAAGAGTAGTCCGAAGAAAGGAGCAGACTTCCTGTGAAGTTTCAAGTGTTGTCAGCTGTGTATGAAAAAATCAGCACTTTATTCACAAAATAAGAAAGATAAAGCTTGTAGCTGTCTGCCTTCCTCATTGAGGGAACATTTGAAAATATGGCTAGTGAAAAGGATGTCATGTGTACCAGGATGTACCAGGATGAATATGAAATTCTTTTAAAGAGAGGATTAAACTTCATTCTCCTGGTGGGCAATTTCAAATAGCAGGTAAGTATGTGTTCCAATCCATGTTTGGATTGGAATATGGCACTAACCAATAGTGATGAGGAGTTATCAGCCACACTAACTTTTTTTTTTTCCCAATCAGAAGTGAAGTGATTACTAATATTTCCCTAATAAATGTGATTACTGAGTTTCAGGATTAGAACCCATGAGACATACAGGAACCATTCACATCTCATGTCTTTTATTGTACCAGTCAGAAATCTCTGTTATTAAGTTGATATGCATATTTTGAAACTTAATTGTAGAGCTGCAGGCTCTAAGGCAGATATAAGACTGTTTGAGTATAGTATCTCAAAAGAAACTTAGACACTGAATTGTAAATACATCAGATAAAATAGGGTTCCTTTTTTGTGGGATGAGAGATGAATGGTAAACAAAAGCTTAAACTCTGGAGACCAGTTAAAGCTGTACATTTTTTAGAAAAAGAGGTCATTACTACTGAATAACCCTTTAGACTTGATTGTAGCAACATACTCCTGAATACTTGCTATACAGGATAGATGGGTCAGGTAGTACTGCTTCAAATTCAACAATATGCTCTTAGATGAGATCCAAGAAGAGATCCAAAATAACGGTATTCAAAGATATTTGTTTCCGTTTGTGTCTGATTTTTATTCATTATATTAAGTTAAAGTTTTGCGTTGGGGAGGAGGTTGGACACTGCTCCAGCACAGATTTCCCGTTGGGTCACAGGTATCCACCTGCTACAGTGTGGGATCTTCCATGAGCTGCAGGTGGATCTCTGCTCCCCTGTGGACCTCCATGGGCTGCAGGGGCACAACTGCCTCACCATGGTCTTCACCAAGGGCTGCAGAGGAACCTCTGCCCCAGCACCAGGAGCACCTCCTGCCCCTCCTTCTGCACTGTTCTGGTGTCTTCAGGTCTGTTTCTCTCACATATCCTCACTTCTCCTGATGCAATAATTTACTGATACAATTTGATTTTTATCTCTTGAAAGGTGTACGATTTGAAATACTGATGTCAAAAGAATAAGACATTAGATAACAAATGAAGTAAAATAACAAATACGCTATTGATCTCTATAACTTTGTAATAACCCTTTGTGCATAGCTAAAGATTCGATTTAAAGCATCCATACCTTTGGGAAACAGCTGTATCCCATTCTTCGTCTTTTTGGTTAGTCGGACTCTGAATGTCTAAGGGTTTATGTCCAATTGCTGAGTGCTTCAAGGAGCGGACACAAATTTTCCCAGTCTCATACACATTTTTGTTCTGACCAGTCCTGCTCAGGAAATTTTATGAAAGTATGAGTAGCTGTCATCATACACCTTGAAGTTTTTGTTTACTAAGTTCAACTCTTGTCTCCTTTCTTAATTCCTTAGGATTGGAGTATGAATCTGGTGTGTGTACAGGTAGAGGTTTAGTCCAAAGCTTGCACGAAGCGCACCCCTGCAGTGGAGGCCAATGAGAAGTTGCTCTATTGCTTAGGCCTTGCCTGAATTTCAAACTGGATCCATGAAAAGATCTAATGGTTGTATTAGCTCAGCACTGTTGATGATTCCTTATGACTGTAAACAGTGTAAATTGATGGTAGGAAACACCATGTTTTATGGAAAATGTTCTCCAAATAAGTCTTGTAAACAGGCTCTGTGATACATAAACCCAGCAAGACCTTTTCTGTAAAGTCATTACCTCTGATTCTCTAAAGGTTTGGTTGTGAGGTTTTTCTTGTAGGCCTTTCCAATTGTAGCATTGTTTTTTCCCAGGATCTGACTTCAACTACAGCTAAGTTTTTCACCTTTGTGCTGTGCGTCTGTGAGCACCTCTGTGCCATAAAGTCTGTGCTATGTCTAATTCAGAAATGGAAAAAATTGCTTGGACAGATATTATGCCTTTAGCTTGCTCAGCTTGAAGTTTCACTGAGAAAACATTGCCTAAGAAATCTCTGCTGTCTGAGTTTTGGATGCATCATGTGCAAACATGATGTATGTTTCTAGCTGTAGTCTTCTTTTTTCACTTGCTTTTTCTTCCTTTGTCCTCTTGCTCCATGCAGCTTGTTCAATGGAATTCTGTGGAGGTAGGACTTAACTATAAAATGTTGGTGTAAGTCGAACTTGTACCTGTGCCTCACCTAGTAAATATGTTTCTCCTGCAAAAAAATAGGTGAGAGGATAAGGGAGTGGAAAAAAAAGTAAGGCTAGTAGCAAGAGAACGAGAAGGAAAATTAAGGGGTTAGCAGAAAAAAACTTGTGTGACTGAGTTGCCTTAGGTATATAAAGCATGGCAAGCTTGCACTGAGAACACTGTGCCTTCAGCACATTATATACTTTATTAGGTATTTTTTCCTGTCTTTTTTTCCCCCTCGTTGTTTATCTAAAATTAAATAACAGTGTTTAAGGAGACAAGAGGGAATTGATGGTCTATTTTCTTCAAAGGCATAATGCATTGCAAAGGTTATTATTTTTGCATTGCTCCTATTTTGTAATTGACACAGAACAGGAACACGCTGTTCAGAAGAAAACACGAACAATCTGAAGGGCAGCTCCTTCTTAAAAACTTACTGATGTGATTTTGATAGAATATAGTACTTTCAGGTTGTTGGGAAATCTAAAGTAAAATTTAGGTGCAAAATTACAGGCAGGCTCCAAACAGTTACTGTTCAGAAATTACATCTACATCAGCTTGATATTCAGTAGTGACCAACAAAGCAAAAAGACTTCAGAGATGATTTAGGAAGAAAGGAGAATAAAAAGAAAGAATTTTTTTAATCCGTGGTGCCTATATTCTAGAACATGCTGCAATTCTCTTTCTGTCTTCCAGAAACAAATGGGCAGCAAAATTGGCAAGAGATCAATAAATGGTGAGATATGAAATAGCTTTCATGTAAGGTACAAAGAAATATATTCTGTTAATACATTTATTATTATCTCAAAAAGAGATGAACACAGAAGAACATGATGGAGTGTCATAGAAAAGGTGAATATTTCTTTCAAGATAAGAACTATAGGATATCATGTGACATGAGTAAGTGGAAACTCTGAACCAACAGAAAGAGGTATTTATTCTTACAAGAAGCAGTTCTGCTATAGAGCTCCTTGTCACAGGACATCATAGATTCTAGGAAACTATGTAGTTCAAAAACGACAGATTACTTCAACAGAAGCTGGTAAAACAAAGCATGTGAATGGTGACACAGAGCTGCAAAGCACTGGAAGAAGGGGAAGTAGTCTACCAAGTGCTGATGTATGTTCCCATTTTGCAGAAATGATCTGCAAAAACAGTAATGATCATGGTTCTTTCACCTCAAGCTCTTGCTGACTTTGAAAAAGTAGCCTGATTTTTTAGGATTATTGAATATCTCAACCTGAACTTCCAGTTGTTTAAGGTAATACATGTTCTGCAGGACTGCAGATACTTCTCAGAGAATCAAAGGATTAAAATCTGTTAAGCAAACAAATACTTCTTGTTTTTACATTTCGCTGTCATTCATATGAGACATTTCAATTCCTGTTTTTTTGTAAAAAAACCCCAATAGGTCAAGATGATATCCTATGCAAGGGACCCAACAGATAACTTTTCCTGTAATCATGATTACCCTTTGCATTTGTTCTTTCCCAAAAGGAAAAAGATTCAGTCAGACATTGTAATGACTGAAAAAGGGTCAGTCAGCAAGCAAACCCCTCTGATTTTACATATACGTGATTGCTTTGTTACAAAACAAGGTAAGTATAACTGCTTTATTCTACAATATTACTTTAATGTGTCAGATGTGTTTCTGCTGTATTTAAGAGAATTTTTTATAAAAGAGTAAAATTTTAAGGACTGTGCTTTGAATGTGTATCAGAATTGTGAGCCCAAAGCATTGTACAAAGACTTGCATTAACCAGTTACCTTGAACAAGAAATGTGCCCTGCTGTGTTTGATGGAAAGTTCTATTTTGAACTTAGTTTTAGTGCCATGGAAATTAATATTACCTTGGTGTTCTAAAGCTGCAGTTGGCCTGTTATATATTCAAATACACAAAAAGTATTCCTACTTGCATATGTTTCTTTTTGAAGGAATCGAGGTACCAGCACACAGGGTTTCAACACTTCCTATATCTGTTTTCGGTAACAATTTAGAAGCATTATAGCTAAAGGTGAATGCTTTTTAAATATGTAATATTCCTGAGCATTTCTCCTTACGAAAATATTTATATTTTCTCTTCAATCAGATACATAATAAATAACCATAAAAGCAAAGCACTTAAAATGCATTTCTCTACAGTGAAATTCAGACTCTCTGTCTTTCTTCAAGATTAAAAGAACACAATTTTGTCATGTGTCAGGCTTACTAGTATGTATCTGCTAATATGAATGCAGATCAGAAATCTGTGGTTTATGCTCTGCTCTTCCTGTAAAACTCACAGAGTTTTAACCAAAATCATTCTCTAGTAAGATAAAAACAAAGCAAAAAACTCAGGACATAAATTTATCACGTAGAAATATTAGGCACATAATTTAGAAGCAATGAGATGAAACACAAATGATCATAGATATTTCATACAGTCTCAAGTAAAGTCTAGCAGGCAATTTGCAGGAAATTATTCATTTAACAATTTTTAGTCTGCCTTATGGATTGGGGAATGTCTCATAATCAAAAATTTCTGGCAGATGCATTGGTCTGACTTGCCTAACAGTGTATCTGGTTAGATATTGTTTATGTTTCTTGACCAAATAATCAACTAGACCCAGTAGTCCTTATGATTAGGTTTCTGGTAACTCATTTAGCAATCAGTTTCCATCAATATTTACCTTAAATGCAAGCCAAATTTGCTGTTACACTTAGCCTGTAAAATTGACATAAATGTCAACCCAATTCACATTAAAATTTATATTGGAGTGACACCTGGCTCAAGGAGCCTTCCTATGGAAAAAGTGTTTAAATACAGAAGACAGTCACAATCACACATTTTTAATAACAGTGAATAAAATGTGAACACAATGCGAAAGTAGTATCTATGTTTCTTAATGTGAGTGAACAGATTGATTTGGTATTTAAAATTAATGCAATATGGATTTCTTGAATTTTATCTTTCATAAAACTGCACTTTAGAAGTGCAAAAGACAAAATACGGCTTCCTTGCACGCATATCTGCTTTGTGGTTTTGTTGGGGTTTTTTTTCTTCTTTTTTCCTGTTGTCTCAATTATGTAGTCCCTTTCATGTATATCTATGTGTATCTGCTTCCCTCCCCCTCACTCCTATTTGTTCTTTATACTTATTTTCCACTATTGTTTTAAAAACCCAGTTTACTAATTCTCCTTTTGCCCTTCAATGCAGCCTATACTCCCTTCATCAGCAAAGGGTTAATTATTTTGTTCATTCACTATCAGAGTCTGATTACAGAGGAGGAAATCTAAAATCCACAAAAAATGTATGAGTTTTTGGGTTTCAATAGTTTCTCATCTTTATATGACCTAGGATCTTGAAATTCTGATAAATTTCTCCATTGTAAAATTTTTCGTAACAGCCAAAGTGAGGGAGGAGTAAGACAGGTAGAAATTTAGGCAGAACTCAGAAATAGGTCACACTTTTTTGTAAACCTGCAAAAAGCAAATGACTTGTACATGGATTTGTTTTGACATAAAGAAGAAGGCATTACTGTTCAGTAGGCAAGAGAAGATGGTACACTGAAAGTGTTCCCTACTAAAACCTGGTTACAAATTATGTCTACATGCCTCAACATGCATTTTAAACTCCCATCTTCTCCCTTAAATTCTTGTTGAATTTTGTTAACTGCTGTCAACTTTGGTTGAAGCACAACATGTCAAAGGAAGAACAGGCTTTTACCAAGAGTAAACCTTCCTTCAGCCTAGGTGGCTTTTTTATTATTTCATGAATATAACTTTTTTTTTTTGGCCACATGATATGCTAAACTCCTAGAGCGTTAATTAAAATTCCATCTGTTTTATATGATAATTTAAAACACAGCTACTATATGGAAAAGGTATTATCACAGACTGCCTGGGACATATGCCAAAAAGGCTTAAGTAAGTAAAGAAATATGTACATTTGCTCTCTTATCTCAATAGACCAGTGGCAATATTTTCTAAATCACAAGGATCTTGATGAGAATTCAGAGAATAGGATATAATTTTAACTAGTAACTGGATGTACTTACCACTGCTCCCCTGTCTCCTCATACCTCTTTCTGTTCAAAATGATGAAAGCTGGCTTCCTTCTCTCTTATTTTGAAATCATTAGACCATAGTGATGCAATCAATAATCTCTTTCAAGTCTATCTTTTGCCATTTTGTAACTTTGGTTTATACACTTGCCCTAAGTTTTATCTGCTGAAATTCAAAGCAGTATGATGAAAGAGGTCATACGAGATGGACCTGAACTAACACTTTAGTGGGACATTGAGGTTTGATACAGAGGTTTCAAATACTCAGCTAATCTCAAAGTCTGATCTTTTATATACTTACAGGGTTTAGGGATTGTTTTATTCAAATGTATCCATCACTTGAAAAAATTGGAGTCAACATCCTCGGAAGTGTTCAAGAGACCCGTGGGTATGACAATTGAGGACATGGTTTAGTGGTGAACATGGTGATGATGCTGGGCTGATGGCTGGACTTTGATGCCCTTTGATGCTCTTTTCCCAAGCTTAAGGATTCTATGATTCTATGATCTAGTGATTTTATGGATGACATAAATTTGTGAATTGCCTAAGACTGACAACTATATGCTGTGTGGGTTGTCTAAAATATTTACACACACACGTGCACTCATATACACATGCACACATGCATACATATATAACGTAATATATTTAGCTACAGACTACTTAAAGTATGTAGAAGTGATTGTACTTTATGCTCCTATATAGTAGTACTAGCAAAAACACCCAAACAGATATCACTGAAATGAGCTTTTTTTCAGGCTTCTGGCTGGGAATGTTGATCAGCAGTCTGTGTTTCTTCATTCTGTGTACAAGTATATAGAAAAGTAAATACTCTCTGTTCTTGGACTCCTGTCTTTCCAGTGGATAAGCAGTGCTTTGTGTAACAAAATTGTTTGAGAAATAACACATTTATAGAGTCTAGTTTTATTATTTAATGAGATCTGGAAATATATCCTACTGCTGAAATCACTAGAAGGACATTTTTTGTGGAAGTACTGCATTAAGTGAAAATAATTTCTTAAAGAAGAGGAAAGGCTTGATCCTCAGTAATTTGTGGAATACAGGGGCTACCATAAATTAAATTTCATCAAAATTGTATTACAATTGGCATTCCTTAGGAATAATTCAGAATTATTTTTTTAACAGGATTATATGATGAAGGATAATTGAAAGGGTGTTTTGATATTAAAAAAAGCCAACCTTCAGAAGGTGAGACACATCCTAAAACCAGTACAGCTACTATTTATTTGTTTGAGTTTCATAGCACATGAATACAGTTTGCTCATGCAAATAGAGAACTGAATCTTCAGTGTCCATTTCATGGGCATACATAATATTACATGTGTCAAATGGATGTCCATTTTAGTCATCAGTGCCATGCTGATAAAAGATAAACTACCCTTCAATTTAATTCCAGCCAAAGTAATTGCAAACATAAATATTTAGTTTGCATGTGTGTTCATCGAAAAGAAGCAAAGTTTTACAATCACACCTGTTAGAATGATTGCGCTCCTGGGAACTAAAACAAAGAAGCTAACAAAGAAGTAAAGAAACACAGAGATACGATCAAAGTGAAGATGAAAGTGTCTTACTCATACACCTAAAGGCTTTCCTCACTGCGGTTTACTGAGAAGAGCAAGTTAGGAACTGTCTCAACCCCTTTTGTGTCTATACAGAAAAATCTCTGTCTTGAGTAAAGTAGTACTGTAAATCTTAGTCCTGAAAGCCACAGCCTGAAGGCCAAGCCGTGCAGCAGAGCTGCAGGCACGCTCCTCTTCTGAGGTAGTGCAATTGTTCACTCCGCCGCGGTCCTTGCGCACGGCAGCCGGTGTTCCGCGGTGCCGTGGTTTGCAGTGATACCGCCCTGACCCCGCAGTCCTGGTGACATATTGCAAGCTATGGATCCGTGTGTGTGATCTCCAAGATTTCAGACTAATTAAGCTGATTTGCAGTCTATTGTTTAGGCGCTAGATGTCCCCATGTGCTGCAAGCACACGCAGGCTTGTGCTTGCTGGTAAGCAAAGAGGAAATCGCTGGAACCAAAGTTACGTGGTGCAGTTTTCATAGACATAAAACGGAGTTACCACTTTGTTACCACCTGTCTGGAATTTTCCCAAGGAAATAATTAGGTTGGCAAATGCTGGTTCTATTTCCCGACGTATTTCGCTGGAGCGTCTCGAATCAGATCAGGGCGCTTTTTAATATTTTTTTTTTTCCGATTTGTAATGAGTTTGGCCCAACCTCGGTGCACGGGAAACGGTGGGAGGTCCGAAGCTTAAGACAAGCCCGTTTTCAGATCTACATCAAGGCTGACAGCTTGGGAGGCTGAGGTGCCCTGAGGTTCCGGATCCCCAGCAAAGGCAAGTCCTGGAGCTTCACAGTCCCTCTGAATTTCTAAACCAATGGATGCTCTTGCTGTGTAACAGCTACAGGCACAGGTTCCTTGAAATACAGTACATTTTTGGGGTTATTTTGATTTTACTCCAAATCAGACACTAAAAAAACCCCAAAACCAACCAAACAAGAAACCCAGAAAGCGTTGGAATCAGATTTTCCAGTCATCTCTTTCCCCAGATCAGACTGCCCGGACTACGACCGCTGTAAGTAACTTTGTTCGCTCTCTCCGGCCAGCTCGGTCAGCGCGCGTGTACCGACAGCTGCCCCGTGCCTCTGCCCTCTGCTACTGTCGCCTCCGATGAGCTCTATCCCTCCATCCCCCCACCCCGCGCTGTGTCTCTCCCCAATGTCTCCCGCTTCTTCACCTGCTCTCTCATCCCGCGGACCTTTGACAGCGCCCCAGCACTATCTGCGCGCTCATACTGCGGACTTTTTTCACTGTATTTTTTAAAACCCGGACATGGGTATCTACCGCTGTGTCTGGTATTTTAGTTGTGAATCAGCTTCTCTCCACCCAACCCGGAGGAGACGCGTAGGTCAGGGCAGGGGTGCAAAGTACCCCCTAGCCTCTTCTT
>VZRE01005782.1:71041-100765 GCA_013396775.1 Cephalopterus ornatus | reverse complement strand
GCTGGCTGGGCCGCGACTTTGTTGGGATGCTGCTGGAGTCGCAGTGGGAAGCGGCTGGGCTCAAGTCAGCATCGCAGCAGGGACTACGATGGGACTTTGTAGGTATCCGCAAATAATCGGGTTATCCTGGAGTGCCTTCCTGGTGACTTATAATTAGCATCTGTTTTACTTGCCCAGAGGCATCGAAGAAACAGTGGGAGTTGTACATCATCCCAGCCCTTCCAAGAAAAGAGGGTGTGCGGGTGATGAATGCGCCGCGGTTTCGCTACATCACAGCTTAGGTGAGGGCTGTGTGCTGAAGATGCTGTCCTTGTTTGTGCTTTAGATGTGAACTAGAGGCACGGATTCTTTAAAAAGGGAGAGATTTTATATTCCTGAGTAGTTATAAAAACAAAATAGCACCTGGGCCTTGTCAAAGACTAAATGAATATAAATGAAGATAAAGCAGTGCTTCATATTTTTGTGTGACATTAGTCAAGTTTTAATGAATCACAGAAAAAATGTGAAATTATATGAAATGGCCTATGGGTAGCAGTAGGGAGGAGGGGACGTTCATCTTTGTTCTTGGGAGTCTGTAGCTCTTCGACGTGCTTTGTCTGCGTGGATCCTATGCACTGCCTGCACGGATGTAAAATCTTCTGCCTGATCAAGTTTGTTGTGCCTGTGCCTCCTGCGTGCTCCCTACTAATTCAGCATCCAACAGTCTGTATGCCAGGGACTTTAAGCTAGGCAAAGTGTCCAGAGGAGGAACAGTTTTATGTAAAGCACTCATAATGCCCCCATCATCAAAGGCATTCGAGAAGAAAAAAAAGGGAGTGTGGCGGGGAAGAGGACAAAGATGAGGGCTGTTGTGATGTTCATGCTAAAATGAGTATCTTCTAAAATTCAGCATATGATCTGAACAGTAGCTGGACAGTGTGCTGTTTTGAGATGAGGTGTTTTTCAGTGACAGATGGTAGGGCTTTTTAATTATGAATATTATTACTTTCATCCCCATAGTATTTTGTGGGGAAAATGGTGCTGAGGGGTTGGCTGGAGACTTTTAACCAGTTCATCAGGCTTGTTGCTAGTTGGTGGAGACACTGACTAGTAGAAGATGGTGGCCCCTGTGTGGAAAAGCCATTGTTTTCAGAAAGCCCTGTGAAATCCACTGATGGTTTGCCAGCTGTAACAGGTGCTATAGCTGGAAGAGTTACCTTTTGATGGCACAGTTCACGTTTCGTCCAAGTTGACATACCAGGGGATGGAGCAGGGATACAAAGAGGTAGTTTTTCCTCCAAGGCATGAATATAAAAATAGGTAGAGCACAAGCTGGGGGACTACCTTGGTTATTTTACAGCTTGGGGGGTTTTTTTGTTTTGTTNCTAAAGAATTTTATGGAACTTTTTAGGGGTTTTTTTTGTTTTTTTTTTTTTTCTTTAAATTTGAGCTAATACGTATTTGGGTAGGTTGTACTTTAAAGGAGGTTAGGAATTTCGTTTCCTTGGGTAATGACAGGGTGTGGTGGGACGGGTGCTTTTCAGTCTGATTTAAATACTTCAAAACAATATTCTTATCACCAAAGATGCAAATAAATGCCTGCATACCTTGGACAATGTGGACTAGAAATGTTCTTTAATTGCAGATAACTTATTAATTTACTTTTAATACAAAGCACAGTTGTTAACTTCCTTTATTATATGTCTATTATGTTTCAGAAAAATTCTGTTAAACAGTTTTAGCATGCTTTTTTTTGTGTGTTTTGAGGTTAGTCAGTTCAGCTTCTTGCCGTGGAAGTCTTGTTTGCAGAAAATGAGCAGTGTTCTGGAGGTCATTATTTTTTCTCCACATGAGGAAAGAAAGATGGGCATTAGATATGTCAGGGACCTTACCTGGTGACCCAATTATGTCTGTCTTACCTGTTGAGTAGGAGGTAGCCCTTTTCTTCTTTACCTGTGAGATTGCCCTGACCACTCTCTGGAGCTCCATCTCTTCTCTGTTTTGCCTTGTACAGGAGCTGGGGGCAGCTGGGGAGGAGAAGGAACTTGGTCCCAATTTTTTAGTGGGGGCTGATGTTGCAGCCTCCACAGTTGTAAAGCTGCACCCCTGCTACCATGTCCCACAGCTAAAGGAGCTTCTTTACTGATGGGCTGCATCATGCATGTCTTCAAGGAAACTTGTCCCACAGTCCTTGCGGTGACACTGTTCTTCACCTGTGTGCTTGCATCAACGATTTAAAAACCTCAGACAGATCTGGTAAATCTCACTTTCTGTCTATTAAAAAATCATATCATAGGAATGTAGTCTTAGCTATATAAATAAAGTTCATGCTTAGCATTATAAGGCAGTTTTGCAGAATCATCTAAGGTGTACATCAAAACATGATTGAAGTCTGTCTTGTAAATTACAGTTTCTTGATTCAAATCCTGATTAGACTTGATTCATTCTCAGCTTATTTTTACTAGAAGGGATTTCACTACTCGTTTAATGGAGGTATCTTTGGCAATTGTTTGTAGATATGGGTGTAGAAATCCACTGAAATATTTTCTTGGAATAGTAATACTGAGAAAGAAAACGGAGAAAAAGATGTGAGGGAGGAAAGTGAAGTATTTGCCAATACTGAAAGGAAATACTGAGGTCATTAAAGAATGCATACTTTAGAGCTTGTAACTGATTTTTTTCCTTTAGTGTGAAGTAGTTTAATGCAAGAGAACCTGCTAGCAGCTCTTCTATCTTTTTGGTGCATAGGATTAAGAAGAAGGGGAATGTGAAAAAAGAGTAGTGCAGTCCTGCAAGATGACCAGCTATACCTGGCAGGATGTTGCAGTACTTAGCATCTGGGTGCAAAGTTCTTGGAGTTTCCTAGAATGGAATTTATCACAGTAAGCCAAAATAGGAATGTAGCCACTAGCTCAGCAGAAGGCATACTTAATGGTGTATTACAGGTCTTTGATTTGCTGTTTGAAGACTTACTTCTCTTTCGGGATATCCCAAGTAGGCTATTTGTGACTTTTATAAAAGGGAAATAGCAAAACATGCTTTTTCTTTTTACAAGATTGTACAAAAGTTTCATGTTAAGTTAGTGTAAGTTTCAGTGTAAGTTAAGTCACTGTTTTTCACCAAGCTATCAACTCACATAGTTCTGTGATTCCTGTGATAACCTTAGAGCCATGGAGAATGTTGGCATTTAGATATACAGGAAGTTAGTCTTTTATAGTTTATCGGTAGAAACTTTTCACAAGACTGTTCCTTTGAAGGCTTTGTGCCTTCATGGATTTAGCTGGTATGTGCTGTGCCATTCTGCTGCATATCACCATTCCTACAACTAAGTGAAAACTCTGTCTGGCATGTTAATGTAAGCTGTCAGGTAAAGGTGTATTTTGTGCTGATAACGTCAACAGACAGTTGCAGTGGCTGAGCTGAGAGGGATTTGATCCTTACAGGAGTGAAGTGAAAGCAGAAGACAGGTAAATGAGTTCTTAGAGTGTAGTAGAAGAGTGACCACATCATATCAGGCTTATTGTCCATCCAGGCAATTGTCCAACGTCTGACAGTTCTGCGGAAAAGGCATCTGGTATAGTTACTACATAATAATGCTACTGCTTTCAGCCTTGAACAGCTTACTGCTTGAGGACTTCCTAAACTTGAGGCAGTATTATTTATCCAACAGTGCTCTGACAGAGACTGACTTTTCTGAAACCTTTTTGCTGTCTGAACCTGCGTAAATTCTTGGAAGTCCATAGCACACAGTACTGAGTCAGGCTCAGAAACCTCTCCGTCTCAGCCTTTTTTTTTTTTTCCCTTGGAAGAGACATGAACTCGTTTGCATTCTTCCTGCTACTTCTGACTGTATGGACCTGTGTCATATATCCTGTCTCTTAGTCATCCACCACCAGGATGAAGAATCCTTTGGGAGTTCAAAAGCTAAGAAGTGCTGATGTCACAGCTGTGTTCTCATTGGGTGTGATTTGGAGCTCTTAATTATTTTTTTAAGGCAAACTCATTTACCTTGGCTCATACGAATGCAGGACAACTTCAAAGAATGTGGGTGTGCAGCTGCAACAGTTCAGCTTTTCAAGCAGCATTGTTTTGTTTGTGGTTGATGTACAGTTAAAAACAGTCCTTCAAGTAAGCAGAATAAGGGGTGACATATCGTTTACTGAAAGTTGAGTTGGAGTATTTTCACTTGTGTCTGTTGACCAAAGCTAAACATGGGATCTGACTCTTTTCCCCATTGCCTCTTATATTCTGTACTGTTATGTATGCTTATGATCTTAATTCTTATAATCTATTTATGAGAACTTTTCTAATTTGAAAATAAGAAAATAGATATCTAATCTTACTTTCCTTCTCTTTGGAGGACGATTGTAGGCCTGAACTCTATTTCATCAGTGATTCAAGGTAGTTTGAGAACTGGACTTTACCTCTCTGAAGTGTATTACCATTACACAGAAAACTTTCTGCAGTGAAATCCTAAGCTGTAGCTGTTTGGATGGGATTTGTGTTTTTCTAGAGACTGCAGATAGCTGTATATACCACGTCTTACTGTCAATATGAGAAGTAGTTTAAGGTTTTTGCTGGTTTTTTTTTTTTCATACCATCATATTCAGGTTCTCTAAGGTGAATGCGACAAATCCATCACTTTTCCATGAAGCTGTTGACTTAAATGGATCTATTTATTTACTTAAAAGTAGCCTTGTACTCAGATGCATCACTGAGCTGAGGAGAAAAAAGTGTTTTCTAAACTAACCCTCCAATGTCCCTGTGAGGCTAGTGACCACTTTTTTTTTTCTCATATTGCAGGCTTGGGGCTGAAATAAGCTGTGACTCATGCAGTAAGCTAATAGCAGATGGGTGATTCAAATGCAAGTTTCCACTCTTGTTCTCATAGACAAAATATTAAATCTCTCATTCCTGAAAATATGAAACAGTAAAAATTGTTCTATTCATGTTCCTTATTTCAGCCCATGTGCCATATTTCCTAGTGTGCTCTCTTGCATCTGCTATATTTAAGTCGTCAGTTGATTCACTTGTATGCAAAGAAACAACTGATTTATGCATGGTTTCCTCCAGCAGATCATGCTATTGTTTGAACAGTGAATGAAAAACAGAGCTCCCCAATTTATAAGTCATTTATAGAGGTTAACTGTGTCAAAAAGAAATATAGGGAGAAAAGTAGAATTCACTCTTAAGTGTCAGGTATCATTTTAGATACACTGACCACGGTTTACTGTGGCTTCTCAGTTATGTTTTTTTTGTTTTAGTGGGCAAGATCTGAAAATACTATAGATGTACTGGAGCAGACTGAAAATAGTAGTGTCTTCTAGTCAGTTAAGAATTCTTGAAAGCTTACAGTATAATATTTGGAAAAAACCCATATCCCTGCCGTTTCTGCAGTAAGACACATCTCTGCAGAAGTACAAAAATCCCTAGGTTTTGTACATGAACTTTCTGCAAAATTAGGTATTTCATCTGCTGCATCAAATGCTCTCCTGACAGTTGTGTAAGTGAAACCACGCAAGCTCTACAGTGTTTATTCACACAAACTGTGGGTGAAGGACAAAAGCCCAGTTGTCGTTGGAGTGTGGAACCATTTCTCTTGTACAAATACCTGTTTTTCATCTGATCTTTCAGTCTTATATTAATGATGGTCTACCAAACACCTTCTCACAAGAGGCTAGGAATGAAATTCAGGGCTGTATGCTGTAAGCCATGAATCTGATAGTGGTTTTGCTTGACGTGCTATAATTTCATACTTGTCCCCATAGACATACTTATGTTCCAGAGCCTACAAATTTCCTGTCTACTTCCCTTGGGAAGCAATCCTCTCACCCTTACCCCATCATCCTTTCTAATCCAAGCTAGTAGCTTAGTTCTTTTGTGTATCACCTAAACATACATAGTTCACCTTTCCTTATAAGTTTGAAATTTGCTTCTGACCTGGAGAGAGACTAGTATGCTCAAAGATTTCATTAGACCAGCTGAGGAAGATCACTTGTGTCTACAGGCCTTGTAGTGTAAATATAATGCATGCTTTCACTTCTATCTCTTGATACGTGGTATCAAAGTGATTCCGTGATTCTGTACTTTGAAAGATTTGTTTTAGGAAACATGGTCCTTGGCTCAAATGGTTGCATATCATAAAATTTTGCATGTTTTCTGTGTGCCAAAAAATTCACTAAAAATTGGTGGTGGCATGCAGCAAATGGCTTATGTGCCTAGAAGATGTCAATAAGAGTTTTTACACTTTTTTTTAAAGTCACCTGGGATTTTTTAGGCTGTTATAAAAGTTGTTGTGATTTCCAACTGTTACTTAACTGTATTAGCGTGTTTTACTGTGCACGTAGTCTTTCCAGCTTTTGTACACAGGTGGAAAAGTGGGTTCCTACAAACACTGCTGTCTGTGGTCACGGTGAATAGGTACGGGTATTTTCAGAATGAGGAAGCAGAAGAAAATGTGGAAGCAGATAGGAAAGCATGTTGGCAGCCCATGTATCTATATGGGGCTATTCTTAATGGTAAGGTTGAGATTTGTTGAACTGGGGACTTCCAGGGCACTTAAAGCATTGAATTAGTATCTCCATTATAGTTGACAAACTTGAAGGCTTGTAAAGATGTGCATGTCATACTTTCAGGGTTTGCTTTACATCACTTTCTGTTCAGTAATTGTACCAACTTAGAACCTTTTTAATACTGAATTCTTGTCCCTTTTCTTGGGTCTCTCACTGCACTTTGATTTCATACCAGACAAGTTCTTCTACCAGGAAGGCAGCAGTAACCATTGTGATGCTGTGTTGCATGGGGGAATATTTTTTTTTGGTGTGTGTTTTTTTTCTCCACCCTTCCTCAGCCTTTTCCTTAATGGAAATTATATACTCTGAAATTAGTGTGGTAATAGGTCATCACTACAGCTAGTGGTATTTGATAGCCCAGATCAACAGAAGTGTGTGATCTGGAACAAAAAGAGGTTTCTCTTTTTTTTTATTTTTAAAATATATGATCCTTAAAACATGCTTTAGGTAAAACGTTAATTTCTTTGCACTGCATGGAAGTAAGCATACTTTCTTGACGAAGTTTTCAGAATGTGCAGGGGTGTGGGAGTTTCCTAGCATGTTTGATGGGTTTTATTTGACAGCAGAGAAGCATGAAATATCTTGGAATATTTCTCTCATTTTGGATGATGTCAGGTGATGTTTTGAGTTATCTGATGAAAGAATCCGATTCCTTTCCAGGAAACCAACCCCTAAATGAGTAATGGATAAGCATGGCACTTGCTTCTTAGCACACAGTCACGTGTCAGGAGGTTCAGGTGTTATTCTATGTTTCTAGGTTCTGGCAGTGTGGAACAACGTGGGCTTTTATGAGTAGTGTAGTGGCACAAGTTAAAAGTGGTGAAGGAATTCTTGAGGAGACTGGACATGTTGCAGCCTGTTCAGCAGCTCATTGCTGTCTGCCTGCTGGGGTTTGCTGTCCACACAGCTGAGATGCTCTGTAGGCAGATCCAGACTTGCAGGCATTCACTGTTTTCACTTAGATGGTGTGCAAAATAAAATTTTTAAAATTTTTATTTTAGGTGGTTTAAGCTGAGTTGGCTGATGTGATCGGTATGAGAAGTACTTGTTTATGTTGTAGGAAGGGGTGCATGAGCAAAAATCTGGATTGTGTGGAGTAGCGCTACTCTTGCAAAAGAGTGATATGCAAGTAGTGCAGTCATCTAGCAGATGGGTGGAGACGAGTACGTCGTGGGCTGAAGCATCTGAGATATTCCAGCTGAGTCTGAGCACAGGAAGCTTCCCTGGTACTGATGAGCTGGAAGCACATGTTTAAGTGTGGCCCTGACTAAAAACTGTGTAGAATAATGGATTTAATATCTTGCATGATACCCTATTGAAGGCTGAAGTGCAAGACATTTGGGAATACTGAGACAATACATGCCTAAATGGCATGACAAGTAACATACTTGTACAGATTGAGCTCTGTATAACTCTTAGGTAATTAGTTGTATATGGTGCAAGAACTTGACTGTTATTGGAAACACTTTGAAGCAAGCTGCAAAGTGAAGTACTGCATCATTCTCTATACTACAGTACAGTTGTAAAATTGGGTAGTGTTCTTGTCTGAGATTGTACCATCAGGAAGAGATGCACAGATCCTAAGCTACTTTAGGAGACCACAGCATAGGCACAGGTCAAAGGAAAGCATAGAAAAATTGAGGTGCATGGGAACTTGCAAGGAAGTGTGGTGTTTAGGTAGTTCAACAGTTTGTGGGTTTTGTCCTGCATTTTACTCTGTAAATGCATTTACAGAGAAAAATTTGTGTTTGTGCTGTGTTTGTGACATACGGACTGTATTCATGCAACCAAATAATCTCATCCTCTGGGGCATAAGTGGCCATACAGCCAATTACAATGCATGCATTTTTGTGGTGCTATCTGAAGGCTTCCACAGAGTGGAAATAAACAAGCCAATAATTTGAATCAGATTATCAATTTGTCTTTTAAAAAAGCCAGTAGCTGCTCTACAGGATAGAAGAGATCCTTTTTCAGCTATAGAATTTCAAATAACATGTGAAGAGGGAAAGAAGTGTTGAAATGGTTACTTCTGTTTTAATGGAAAAATACATGGTAAGTCTCTAGAATGTGTTAAGTTTCTCCTTGTGGCTTTGTTTCATTATTTTTATTTTGAAATGGGCGAGAAGGTGATTCTGCAGTCTCTTTTTCACCGTAGGGTAACTTGTGTTTGCACTTGAGTGGGATAGTTAGAAAACTTTTAGGGTTTCCAAAATGAGATTTGCAAACAAAGCAGAATGCTTTGTACAAAACAAAATATGCTTGAAATATGACACAAGGGTTTTCAATGTCTGTTGTAATGGATAATTTTTTTTTCTTTAGAGGTCTTGCAGTACTTTGAGACCTTGATAGGCAAAATTGTGGTAAAATTATTTTGTAAAACTAAGCTAAGTTTTGCATAGCCAATCTGGATTTAGGTGATATATCTGAGTAATTAACAAACTCGTTAACTCTTTGTGTCATGCTATAATGAACACTGTAGTCATTTCGTTGGTGTCTCAGATAAATGCCGTAACTGAAAACTTTTTAAGGAGTTAGGGTTTCAAATCATAAAATAAAATAAATCTCAATGCTGGATCAGATTTCTTAAAACTTTTAATCAACAAGTGAGTCCAGTATTTGCTTCAGCTAGACTGTCTTTGAATTAGTTGAAAAGCTCCTTTTCTGCTTAGCTTTAACACCACTTCTAAAACATAGAAATGATTGAATTTCACTGCTGAGAGATGACAAGTTGAGTGTAAAAGCACATGTGGTGAAAGCAAACTGTTCCACTGCTCATAACACATTGGGAAGTTAAGTCTGGGAAGAGAAGATTGTGTTTGGGAAATAGTTTCTCAAAGAACAGAAAGGAGAGTGGTGAAAATCAATTTGCTGTAACGAACAGGTGCAAGAAACACTGCTAGAGGACTTGGAATAATTTTTGCACTCTGGGATAGCTACTCCAGTTAATGTTTCAGTGCCTTTATTGTCATTGTGTATGCATCTGGAGATGCATTGTCTTCCATAAAAGGGTAATCCAGCCAGTTCAATAGTAACCACTCTTCTGCCTTGAAACAGTGAAGTATCAGATTTTGCACCATGAGAGACAAAAGGCTCCTTTGCTACTTCTCAGAATAAGATTACAGTTGTCACATTTCTCCTTCATCAGAGTGCCTGACATTTCAGAATAACTGTTAATGGAAGAGAAAGAGGATCTTTATGGTCTTCCATTATCAGTAGTTTTTATTTTCCTGATTCATATTGCTGCTTAATACACATGACTTATGCCTAAATTCCCTTCAGGATTTAGTTTAAAAAGTTATGTGTGAGTTAACTGAAACTTGAGCAGCCTTTTCAGAAAGTTCTATCCATAAGAAATGTTAATAGTAATGAGAAAAAAAAATGTTAATAATAGTGAGAAAATCATGCCAGCTTTGTGAGTACTCTCTACAACACTGTTGACTGGAAAACCTGAGGAACAGTCAAATGCAGGTTTGTGTCTCTTAAAGCAGAAAAGCGTAGTGGGTTAGAACTGGTGGTGAGGATGAGCCAGACAGTGATGGCATTGGTAATCTTTTCTCTTTGAGTGCTTCATAAGAAAGATGGAAGCAGTACTAGTAACTGAAATAAAAGCAGTGCTCACTTCTGGATGATAGGTACGTTGATATGGAGCAGTCACGTTGCTTTCAGGCTTTGTGTCCGAACTCAAGCATCTCAGCAGTGAGGAAAAACCACAACATTTGCTGAATGAGATGCAGATGGCTTTCTTATAGGACTGTTCCTGAGGCACCTTTACTAGCAACTGAATCCTGCTGCAAGTAAATTAAGAGTTTGTGGGCCCTGTATGCCTCAGCTCGTTAAGAGTGTTGACTAAGTTGTGTCAGCATGAATAGACTAAAATGGTGTTTGGTATTTTGTATATTTAAATGCATTTTACTGCTTTCAGTGTGGAAGGAAGACTTGTCTCTTTCAGCTTCTTTTTCATGAAGGAAAACAGTGAGGAATTTGTTCAGCTCCTGTGCGCAAAAGAAATACGTTTCGGCATTCTTTGCATAACTGTGGGGAAGCACGGTTTGCTAGCTTTTTCATTGTTCAGCTTATTTCTTAATCACAGAATACAAGCTAACTGTGAAAACACTCTGTGAAAAATACCTACTGGAACTATGAAGAAATGGTCTGTGCTGTACTGGGTTCCCACACCAGATGCTTTTGAGCTTAATTTTGTTGAAGACACATATATTATTGTTCCATGCTGTTACACCACGTCAGGTGCCCAGTAGCAACTGAGTGACTGATACTTCGTAAATAGCCACAGCTTCAGTGGCTGTTCTTCTTAAGAAATGTGGCTTAAAGTTGCCTGTTGTTTTGTTATTTCTTTTCCTCTTTTAGTATTTTGATCTGTGTTCTGAAAGCCTGTCTCTTATCTTTTCCCCGTGTGTGTGTGCGTGTTCCAGTGATTTTATAACATGCAAGACATTGATGCCAGGGGGAGCTCCCCTGCGTTCCTCCGGCCTCAGAATGGGAGCAGTCACAGGTCTTCGGGGTACATCCCAGGGAGAATTGCCCCTCTCCGTCCCCCGCCACCCTCGCAGAGCCATGCTGCAGCTGAATTTACCTCGGCCAGACAAGAAGCCCGGACAAGACTTCCATCCCTACCAGTGGAGCAGCACCGCCGACAGGCAGAAGCCAACAGGCATAAAAACACTCTTCTTTGCTTTGCCATTTCTAGCCTTTCACTTTTTGTTGCACTGGGGATTTTTTTGGGAATAGCTTCAAAATATGCTCCAGATGGTAAGTTCTTTTGCAAACAAAATCATCCTAGAAGTTATACTACCTGTGATCATAACTCAATAATTCAGCATCAGGATTAGTGTTGAAAGTTAAGTGCAAAAATAGGACACTTAGTGCAGTTTTAACATTGAAGGAGGCAGTGTTTGGGGCAAAGATCAGCTCCTTTCTATGTTATCAGTGTTGTTTTTCTTATGCATGATTTGATTTACTTACGTGAAACAGGCATAGCAGTAAATAAAGATTACTAGTTGAGGGGGGAAAAAGCATGAATGTTTTATAAGCATAATTATTTTTGTCTGCAGAAGCTGTCTCGTAGGTTCCTAAATTGTGGACAAAATGAAATCCTTATCTGTGTAAGCAGTAACTAAAGAAGATAGTGAAAAAAAAATTCAAGTAAAAATGTTTAAAAATCTGGGAGAACCTATACCAGCTGTACATGTTTGCCTTGTTTATACACAAATTGGGCAGGGCCCTTTTTTGATCTATTAGCCTTGATTTTTTTTTTCCCCCCCCCAGCTCATTTTAAAAAACTGAGCAACTTCTGTGGAAGTTGGAGAATCTCTGTAATGTGTTAGTGTCTGTAAAGCATGAACAGGTGATGTGATTAACTGCTGGTCACAAAGTGTACATCACTCTGGCCAATTACTCCTAGGAGTTGCTGTGAGGTGCAGTTACTAAAGGCTGGTAGTCTGGTTTGGAGCATAGATTGTTTTGTTTGAATTTTTGGGGTATTTTTAAGGCAGAAGTCAGGTTTCTGAAAGCTAAACAGGATTTTGAATTGCAACTGTTGGCTATTGTAATAGCATACTTAGACTTCTCAGTGCTTTTGGCATAGTAATTAATAAGATGCACTTTCCAAAGTCAATGCAACACAGGCTGAACAAATCAGATAATCAATTGAAGATTTCAGATGACAGTACAAAATGAATGCACACATCCATCTGGACTGCTCTTGGTGGTAGCTTGCTGAGATATCTTCTTGGGTGAAGTTACAGAGTTTTCTTAATAATAGTGAAGGAAGACACCAAAACCTTAGGGAGTAGTAAATGGAGGGTTATTCCTGTGTTGTGATCCTGTTCACTGGTAACAGGTAGGTAAGCAAGTAAGTACTTTGGTTACAGACACATTCACAGAAGACTGGAAGGGTGCCTCGCCCAGTTGACTCTGTGAAGTACTTTGGGGTGAAGTCAGGCCTTTCTTGGTGGTGCTGAGCAATAGGATAAAAGTTAATGGACAGAAACTGATGCACAGGACATTCCACCTTAATATGAGAAAGAAATTCTCTGCTGTGTAGGTGACCATGCACTGCAGTAGGTTGCCCAGAGAGGCTGTGGAGTCTCCCTCACCGGAGGTATTAAAGAACTGTCTGGATGCAATCCTGTGCTGTGAGCTCAGGGATGGCCTCACTGGAGCAGGGAAATTGGCCCAGGTGTGGGCCCTTCCAGCCTTACCCATTCTGTGATACTGTGAAATCCTGACACAAGAGAAACTCCTGTAAGCACCAAGGAAGGTCTGATTGACATACGGTTGTTGGAGCAACTTCCCACAAGTTCTCCAACAGGTTGAAATGTTAATATGCTTAGCTCCAACACAAGCACATGCGGTACTGCAGCGAATGACATCAGTTCCAGTTAGGTATGTTCTTCCTTAGGGCTAATTGGAAATGCATACTGTTGGTACTTATAATGGCTGTTTAAAAGGCAATGGAGGGAATGTGGCACTTGGTAGTAATTGCACGTAAATTCTAAACTTCTGTCTTACCTTCCCCAAAGGGAAACTGATAGTAATCATTTCTGTTCCTGCTGGTCAACTGTTTTCTTTTTTCCTCCTTGCTTTTGTCTTCCTGTCTTCTCTTTCTAAGGAGTCCTGAACACTGGAAATCAGAAAGAGCACTGGAAATGCAGTTTCCTTCCCTATTTCTCTGTGCTGCAGTCAGAATGACAAGCTGAGGAGGTTTTCAGTGAAAAGTTTTGCTTTGCCCTTGCAGTTCTTGGCTGGAGCTTGCCCAGGATAAACAGGATCCTCAGCAAATTTAGCTGCCCAACTGTGATAAACTTATGCTGAGCATAATATAACACTGATAACTTTTTCCCAGAGGCCTTAAAAACTCCAGACTTGGTGTCTAAGCAGGTAGAAAGTAACTATTTAACTGTATCTTGAGAACTGTTTCCTGCCTGTCTTTTCTCCTGCCAAGTTTCATATGCTGGCTCCATGGAAAGTTCTAGAGCTTATTTTTTATCAGGGTGTTTTCTTGCGGGTGGGGTGGTGTATTTTTCCTCAGTGATTTGCAAAAATTTCACTTCCTCCCCCCCCCTGCTATTAGAAGCAACAAAACCTTGAGGAGACTTGACTCATTTGAGTCAAGAAATGCACTCATTGACTCAGAAATGCACTGAGGCAGAGGCTTGACTTGAAAAGTTTTCAACATGAGTGGCTAAATTTGGCAAGGTCATCACTACCTACTGGTTTCTGATCTGTTTTCATTTAACCTTAAACATAGAGGCAATGACTTTCGTTTGGAAGATGTAATTGGTAATTTTGGAGCTAACATATGGTGAAGTTCTAATATTTCATGTTTCTGTGCAGCCCACTGCAATTGCTAAGGGAGAATTTCAAAATACTTTTGCTAAGCACATCTATTTGCCAAAAAGTTGATCCACCATGCCTCAGAAGTATGTTTGCTTTACAGGAGTGCCTGTTTCTGATTCTGTTGGCATTCTTGACAGATTATAATGTGCAATAGATATTAAAATTGTATTTTTTTTGTTACTGTGCTATAGCTCTTCTTTCTGACTCAACAGAAAAATTTACAGTCACTAGATCTGCTCCTGTGAATCACACTAAGCAGAAGTCATCAGGTTGCTGACTCATGGTTTCCTCACACTGCCCTTTGCTACCAGCCAGGAAATAAGTGTTTCTTCACAGTGCTTGTGTGTGTGGTATCTGGGGAAAAGGGGTTAGAGACTCCGTATGAGTCATGCAGTAGACTTGCCTTTATCTGGTGAGTGCTCAGCAGTCTTACTAAGTGCAGTGTTTCTTGCTTTTTGGCTTTCCCTTATGGAATTACATTTTCCAAATGCTGTCTTCATAGGATCCTCCCAAAAGATTTCATTTTGTTTTTCTTTTTATATTGCTACTTACATGTCTTTTGCCTTTTGTGCAGTTTTCTAATTTTTTCTGCACTGGTAGTGAAATCTTGGTGTATGTGGGTTTCCTGAGTTGGGAGGGATTTGATAAGCGGAGAGTTATACTGAAGGAAAAAAACATTTCTATCAGCAAAATAAGGCTGGCTTGTGTTAAACTTGTGGATAGGTTTTGCTTTCTTTAGATTTTGCAAGAATGGTCTATTGCTAATAGCTTTTTGCCTCTGAAGTTGCACTTCGCATGTGTGGGTGTTTTTTCTCCGGAAGATAGATTGTGAAAAGGGTATTCCGACTGTGACTTTGACTTGGGCTTCTAACATGTTTATTTTGGCATCTTTTTAGTTGTCTTTTGCATATGAAAAATACTTTTAATCTGACTTTTGGTAACATATTCCAAGGAATATACTTTCTTTTTTATGTGGTATGCCTGTGCTGCTGCATTACTCGGATGCTTAATATGCTAAAGAGGTGTGTGTTGTAAATACTACATTGCTGTAACTTCATCTGAAGTCACACAAGCCTGTCACTTCCTGCTGCTGACTCTCCTTTTCTGGCCTTGTAGCTTGGTGTTATTGCCTGTGTAGTGCCAAACCTTCAGCAGAGTTTCAGCAAGGATTGCATGTGTCTTTACTCTTGTGTGGTTTGTAGCCTGGTATTTAAGCCAACTTCATAAGGGATACAAACCAATAAGTTTAAACCCAAATGTCTTGTCTCCCAGGAAACTGCTCTAGCCAGTTAGTTATTACACTAAATATAATAAGGATGTCTTGTTCCTCTTTTATCCCTTACCTGCAAATCTGTACTGAAAGAATTGATTTGGGTGCTTAAAAGCAAGAAGGTATCAGCCTTTCTGACGCAGGGAAGGGACCTTAAGGGAGGTGTGATACCTAGGTGCTTTATAACCATGTTAGTTAGCATAGGTAGCTAGCCTAAGACTTCCAGTGCTCAGTGTGACTGCTCTGCATCTGAGTGCATCCTGCTTGCCTCTTCTCATCTACTACAGGTGATACAGCAAATAAGAAAAAAATCAGATGGAATTCCAAAGTATTGTCAACAGTATGTGGTTATCAGTAGTTTAATACAGTGTAAGAATGCCTTCCCACCCTTGAGAGTTTAGCTACCTTTCAGGTGTCTTTTTGGCTACTCAAATATGAACAGTAGCATCAAATGGTTGCAGTGTTGTAAGCATGGAAAGAGGTGGGAATCCTCTGTTGGTGACTGACTCTCTTACTTGTGTTCATTCTAATGATGCCTTGATTGATGTGATGGTGTTTGTTTTTTAAAAGTTGAATTTCACACTGTATTGCAGAGAATTGTCCTGATCAGAATCCTCGTCTTAAAAACTGGAGCCCTGGAAAAGATCCTGAAAAACGAGTCTTTATCAAGAAAGGGGATTTGTTTCGTCTGAACTCAGATGCTACAGTACACTCTATAGTTATACAGGATGGAGGTATGAAATAGCAAGATAAACACAATGCTTCAGTGTTCCGCGTATTTTTTACTTCTGTGATTACATAAAAATACATTGGAAATTTACTTTGCAGCTTATTTACTTTGCAGTTGCTGTGCTTTTACTTTTCAGCCTGCTACTGGGTCAGGTACGTCATTCAAAAGATGAATGAACATTGTAGTATCTTTTCAGTGCAGCACTGATATAGTTTTCTGTGCGATATATAGTAAAAAAAGATTGTTTAGTAGCCTTCTTCTACAAGATCTGTTTGTCTTGTGATGGTACCTGTTGTATACTAGTAATCCTACTAATATGGCAGAAAATAATTAGGAATAAACCAAGCAAATTCTTACAAAGATAAAACACAATTGATAGCAGTTACTTTCCCAATATTCATAAATATATGTAAGAACAAAACAGCTTAATTCACGAAAATAAATCTGTAATTTTTCTGTTGTTCTTATTGCAGAAGTTTTTTGAGTCTATCTGAATTTTGCTTTGACATACAGAAATACTTTCTTTCCTTTAGGTTTACTTGTTTTTGCTGATGATAAAGAAGGTTCTAAAAATATTACCTTGAGAACTCGATTTATCCTGATAAAGGATGGTGGAATGCTTCATGTTGGAGCAGAGAAATGCCGCTATAAATCCAAAGCAACTATTATTTTGTATGGGAAATCAAATGAAGGTGCTGATGTGCTAGAATTTGGTGAAAAATTTATTGGTGTGGGCCCTGAAGGAACACTGGAGTTGCATGGGCACCAGAAGTTATCATGGACTTTTCTGTCAAAGACTTTGTATTTCTCAGGGCTGGCCTATGGTCCTTATACATTTAAAAAGAATTTTTCCCGAGGACTGAATGTTAGAGTGATCGATCAGGACACAGCAGAGATTTTGGAAGTGCTGAAGTTTGATACTCATGAATTTTCAGAAGAAAGCTTGAAGCTCCAGAACTTACTGAAAAATGGAAGTCCCGGTCGCATTGTTGCTATTGCTGTAGGAGATTCGGCTGCTAAAAATCTACTGGAGGAAACCAGAGTGACTATTCAAAATCTTCTGGGAAGTAAGTTTGTCAGAGGATTAAGTTACAGGTAAATAATTTATTTTCCTTTTTGTGCTAAGTAAAGATGAGATGCAGATTTGGGGGATTTGTTAAACTTTGACAGTGTCTGTTCATGAGGTTTTCAAAGAATTCTCCTGTTGTACATAGTGCTGCAGTAATAGTACTCAGTTAGTGATATAGTGCAGAGACTGATAGTTACAGATATTTGTGTGACAGACTTTATTATTTACTCGTAAGTGCTCTCTTTCACTGTTCTTTACAGAAATTAAAACTGGGTGCAGCAAGGATTTTTCTCTCATTCTAAGACGCAGGTAGAAAACAGCTGCTAGGTGGAGTTTTTAATGCCTGTGACTTTAGAGAAGCAAGGAATGCAACTAAGTGATCTTCAAGGTCCCTACCAACCCAAACCATTCTGTGATTCTAAGGGATTCTAATCCCGGGTATCAAACACCATCTTATTCATACTCCCACACTGTTGAAATGAAAGTACATTACTTCTTCATTCAGTCTTCAAAGGAACTGATCTCTGGAAGTGTTGAAGTGCACTTAGAAGCTGTTTTTGTATTTTTTGACCATTCTTTTCAGTTGGTCAGGATTCAGATGGCGAGACAGTAGAAGAGATACAACAGGAATTATTAAAGCAGGAAACTTAAACTGCTGTGCTCTTCATTTAGTTGTTGCAAATGGCTTTTTGCAGTGCATGTTTTGAACTTGGCTTTAGGTTGCAGAGGGTTGTTCACACTACTCTGGGCACACAAAGCAATGTACCCAGGTGGCCAAGAAGGCCAATGGCATCCTGGCTTGTATCAGCAATAGTGTGGCCAGCAGGACCAGGGAAGTGATTGTCCCTCTGTACTGAGCACTGGTGAGGCCATACCTTGAGTGCTGTGTCCAGTTCTGGGCCCCTCATGATCAGAAAGACATTGAGGTGCTGCAAGTTGTCCAGAGAAGGACAATGAAGTTGATGAAGGGTCTAGAGTCATGCATATGAGAGGCAGCTGAGGGAGATGGGGGTGTTTAGCTTGGGGAAAAGGAAGCTCAGGGGAGACCTTACCACTGTCTACAACAACCAGAAAAGAGGCTGTTAGCCAGGTGGGGGTTGGCCTCTTCGCCTAAGCACCTAGTGGCAGGACAAGAGGGCTTAATTTTAAGATGCACCAGGGGAGGTTCAGGAATTCAGCAGGAACTTCTTCGTGGAAAAGATTGTTACGCATTGGGATGGACTGCCCGGGTTGATGGGAGGATGCCCAGGGATCCCTGGAGTTGTTCAAGAAATGACTGGACATGGCACTTAGTGCTGTGGTCTAGTTGACAAGCTGGTGATTGGTCACAGATTGGACTTGATGATCTTAGAGGTATTTTCTAGCCTAAATCATTTTATGATTCTGTGTTGGCAATGCAGAAGAAGGTATACCCAGTCTCCTAAGTGACTGTCAGTCTGTCCTTCAGCTTCCATTGAGGTGGTGTTATATAACCTCTCTATATCGTCCAGTATTTTCCAGGAAATTGGTCGTTTAATTTTTCTGTTCCATTCTTACCCCTCACTAGCCCCTGACATCTGGATTTCTGTTAGTTTCCTCCCTATGCTTTGGCAGAGGTGGGCTGGCGTGTCAGTCAGGATGGCATGTTCTGACCTCAGTTCCTGTTAGGAACACATTTATGTCACTGGCTGTGGAAGGGTGGGGTCATGGGATGGAAAGCACTTGCAGTGCTGCCTCTGAAGCAGTTTAGTCAGAGGTGCCAAGACCTGGATGTCCTGTAGTAGAGCACCACTTCCGAAAGCAGCAAAGCCCCTGTGGCCTCAGGTTGTTCAAGTTGTGGTGCAGCCAGCCCAACCTGTCCTGAGAGGTGTAGATTTGTGGGGTTTGTCTCTGCCTGACCTCCACACAGTTTGTCTGAAATGAGGAACTTCTTCAGTCTGCTACTGGGAAGAAGCAGCCTTTTTCCTTCTCTGCTGAACTGATTCTTGTCTGTTTTCCGTAGTCAGTAAAGGCTCTGTAAGCACATAAAATTGTTTTGTTCTGCTGCGGAAGATGGGCGAGAAGCTCTCCCCGATGGCTCACTGAGGGTCGTTTTGTTAAACCTGTAAAGCTAGTGAAGAAGATTTCAGCATGGAGGTGAATACTCCATTACATCCCTCTCTCCTTCTACCTCTTCCTGCGAAATAACATGCATCGAAATATCTTTATCTTTATTTTAAATGTTGATATGTGAAACATTCAGATTGTTTGCTGCTGCTGCTGAAAAGCTGACCCGATATGTACTATTCCTATGAACATATTAATGAATCCCAATCAACAAAAATATCAAGAGGGGACTGAAATAAAGGCAACTGGATGAAAGGTGGTTTTAACATCTGCCTTTAAATCAATCATTAGCAGCAGACTGTAGTCCAGATAGCTGACACTGTTTTCATTTAGGGTGAATGATTCAACTTTAATGATGCAAAATTGTCCAACTTTTTAATAGATGATCTCGACTGCTTCCTCTGTATACATGATTATGGCATTACAGAGGACAGCAAATAGACTTGTTTTTTTGAATTTGGTGGCAGCTTTCTGTGATGTGTTTTTTGCTTTTAATTTCCAAAAACTAATATGCATTGAGCAGAGCCATAAAAAGGGCAAGTACCTCCAGAGCAGTTCCCTGCTCTGTGCTGGTGCTCAGCCAAATAGGTGTCCAGCTGAGGGACGGGCCAGGGAGGGGTGAAAAACAACAACCCTAGGTCTCAGCCTTCAGAAATTTATCTCTTGTGCAAAGGTTGTGTAACAGCATGTGGTTCTTTTTCTGAATCTGAGCATCCTGAAAGATTCAAAAGCTATTGCCTGTCCAGCACAGTAGCCAGTGCCAGTGGGTGCTGTTGGCTGTGTCCCTCCCTCCTGGCCTGATGAACATGTGGTCCCCTGGGAGTCCCGGCCACTCCTTTGGGGTGCTGCTGGCTGACAGCAGTGGGCCGTGGTAGGAATGTTGGCACTGGCTCCTGGTCTTCCTGTGCCCTATTAATGCTTTTTGGGAATAGAATCCTGTATTGCTTTTGTTGCTCCTCTCTAGTGATTTTGCTTTTGGAAAAAAGTGTATCTTGTTGAATGTTTTACTAAAAATGTATATGGAAGTCTTCTCCAGTGAGACCTCTTTTATTTGCCAGTTTGTATATAGGACATCCAGTTATTTTAAACAATTTTTCTTTTCAATGAGGTCTGCCCATTTTCTTCTACATTTTGAAATTGCATTTTAAAATTAATTTAGAAGAGCAGACAAAAAGGTTTTTTGACTTTGGTGCACCTTGTCTTTTCCTGTTTTTGTGAATTTGTTAAGCGCCATTATATTTAAACATTTACTTTTGATTTTCACAGGCAAGCCTGGGCTTTAGTTGGTGTTATAGGTGGTGGAAATTCTTCCTGTAATGAATCAGTGAGAAACTATGAAAACCACAGCACTGGTGGGAAAGCTCTTGCTCAGAAAGAGTTTTTCACAGTGGACGGTCAGAAGTTTGTTGTGAGAGCTTACAGCGAATGGAATGATGGTAGGAAAGTGTTTTCTGAAATCCTGCAGCTGGAGGAGAAGAAAAATATTGTATATGCCTTTTTTTTTTCCTAGAGCTGTTGGTTGCAATTTAAATTTTTGAGTGCTACTGTAAGTTCTTTTTGCTTGCTGTGGATGAATATGGGGACACAGTTCTTCAGTGCTACCTCTTTTCTCAGTCTGTTTGTATAGAGTATGTGAGCGGTATCATATTAAGAGTCTTAATTTTTAGTATATTTAAATGGAGATAGGAGTGTTACAAATGCTGACACTTTTTAAAATTTTATTTTAGTAGTTTTTCAGCCATGTATATTTTAAATCTAAGCTTTTGAAATGTTGATTATTCTGCTAAAAAAGAAAACTTAATAGAAACCAACAGAAATGTTTTATTTTATTCTTGCTATACAATTTTCTCTTGCTGTTTGAATGCTGAACTTTAGGCAGCTGTTCTCATACAGAGTGAATCTGTGCTATAAAAAGGTAGAAGGCCTATCACTTGTTTTATCCTTTATTCATTTTTTAAACTCAGGATATGTTTGATCTGAGATTTTTATGGGTAGTTATCTCTTTGGTTTTAGAATTACTAAGCAATATAGTGTTTTCCTCAGAAGAATTTTTTTATGGTAATCATGTATTTATTTATTAAGCAATTAAGCCATTAGGTACTACCCTTTTACTGTTTGTTATGGCCCTATGAAAATGTATAGACTTATATTTTGGTGGATTTTTTTAAAATATATATTTTACTTACTGGTGCTGTAGAGTTATGTTCAAGAGTTATCAAAAGCAGCTGAACTTATGCAAATCCGTCATAAGCCAATGAAATACCATGTGTGTGTAATTTAGTCTGCCAAATTGTTCCATTAGTTGTGCTTAAAAAAAAAAAGTCCCTCTGCTTTTTTTTCCAGGGCCTTGATTACATCTGCAGAGTTTAAAATGGCAAATGTCATTTGAAACAAGCAGAGGTAGCTGAACCTACAAATTGTTACCATATGATATTAGTTGTGGGGTTTTTTAATCATAGATGTTTCCTGTTGCTGTTAGTTCTGTCTTTTCCCTTTTATATATTTGAGATCAAATAAATAAGCAGGTTGTAAAGGTGTGTCACACTGGCATGTTTAAGGTCAGAGTTGTAGTTTAGAGGGCTTTGGAGCTTGTGAAATCTCCATACATATTTTATTAGTATCTACTTGAGAATGGTTTCTTATAAAGTTGAATATGATCTTATATTGTGTTTACTTTTTTTTTTTAATTAGGTGTCCCAGTTTCAGGCTTCCAGGTGGAAGCAGTAGGTGGAGTAATACTGAATCTTCTGGATGATGCTAGTAGTTGGGAGCCTGGAGACCGGATTGTGGTTGCAAGCACAGACTATTCAATGTATCAGACAGAGGAATTCACCCTCCTTCCATGCCCAGAATGTACCAAGCGTCAGGTTAAAGTCAAAGGTATGAGAGCAGTCCCCAGTTGAAGGCCTGTGTGAAATATGTATTTGTCCATGGACAGTCCCTTGCAATGGGAGCAATAAAGAACAGCCTTTTCACATATCTCTATGTGGCTTTGTTGCCATATAGACGACTGTGTAATTCTCTTTGCTGCAAAATGGCTCTGTATAATGTCAGGTCTGCCTCACAGCTTACCGTACTAACTTTTCTTTCTCATATCTTCCTAGGCTTGTTGAATGCCTTAGTTTTTTTCCAAGAGGATTATGCTTGTTTTCCTTCCTTGCCTTCTTTCTGTCTTCTCTCAAGTGCTCTTTATATGTGCTTGAATAGCTGTTATGGTCATTACCATTTCCTTTGCCTTTAGTGTCCTTCCCATTTTTTGAACTGTTATCATTATAACTTTTTCTGTTGTTATTAAAACAAGAGAAATTAAAAAAAAAAAGGAAGAAAAAAGAAAATTGCAATCTTTGAACCTTGCACCTTTTTTCTTTTTTCCTCCATTTCCTCAGTCTCCTCTCTACCCCACACCAACAAAATGGTTATAAAATAAGTGGCCCTTCCAAGACTCTGCTCACACAGGATATCCCTGAGTGGCTGCAATCTGTTTTCCCTTTGGGTGTGATGCGCACAAAATGGTTGTGCGCGTTGTTTGCCATTTCCTTTTTAAAATCTGAGTCATTCGGCTTGACACCACAAGAGCCTCCTGGGGGACTGGCTTGCCAGCTATGCTGGCATCTGTATTTTCCTTCTGCTGCCCCACACCTGCTCCATGCCCTCCTTCTTGGTGGTCCTCCAGTTTCTGGTCTGGAGCTTTCCCTCTCACACCTTCTGGTGGGCTGCAGCATCAGTTGGTAGCTCAGACTAATGAGAAGTGTTTTTGCAGTATTAATTTGTAGCAGCTCATCAGTGCTGTTCTGAATCTGGTTTGTCCCATTTAGTCTCTTCATGGTGTGACTTCCTCTTCTTCAAACTGCTCTTCTCTTTGTTCGTTCTTGGAAGCTTTCTGTGAGTGCCCTCAATCTTCCCTATTCCCCTGTGCCTTAAGGGACTGCCAGTCTGTATGTCCCCTTTGCAGTGAAATTTGCTTCCCACAGCATTTGTTAGCATGTGTCACATACGTTGTACTGCACTGAGAAGTCTTGGGTAGAGAAAAAGCATATCTGAGTTTACCTTATTACACATTGGAGAATGCCAGGTTGCATGAAGCTATAGGATATCTTAATGCCATTGAACACAATACTTGCTTGGCTTTGCTCTTAAATCTCATGTTGTGTGTTTTAAGGAGCAAACTTAACTTGAACATTGCAGTACAAAATTTACAAAGGTTTTTGTCATGACTGAATAGTGTATGTGCAAATTCTGTTTCATCTGGAAATTGTACTGTGAGAAAGAAGCTGCTTTTAAAGGTTTTTAAAAAAAAACATTTTCACAAGATGTACAATATGGCATAAAATACAGAATCTTGGCTCTTTTTGAAAATAAATCCTATGTAAATCCTATCTAAATCCTAGATCTTTAAAAGATGTTAAAGGAAGTGAACTTTCCCATTTGTTGGTTTTTTTTCACCCTCAGTATGGTTTTGTTTGTCACAGTACAGTTTAAAAAAATCCCTAAGCCACCCTACATATTTGTTCTACAAAGAAAGAATTTTCTGTAGAATGGTAAACTTGACATGCTGAAGAATGTTCCATTTTTCTGAAATTATTTCTTGAATTTTTTTGCTTAGCTTTTGGCTATTTTCACCTCTTTGTAGTAGGAAACCTAAAAAGTGTTGTGTTGTAGGAGCCCTACTTGCTCTTTTTTCACTTGATTTATATTTGCTAGTCAAACAGATGGGAAAACAATAGGTAAGCCTTCAGGGACAGGAGTGCAGTCCCACTTGCAGACATTGTTTGTCTTTTTAAATCCTCAACAGCAGATACAGAGTTAATATCACACTTAGTTTTGCTTCTGTGGTAGTTTAGGCTTTTATAATTTTGTAAGCCTTGAAGGGATAGTGACAGTCTGTATTCAGCAATCAATAAATGTGGTTTTTAAGATTTACAGGACTAGGCAACTTTCTCAGTTCAAATAAGAAATTGATTGGGTTTTGGAGGAACAGTATAAAACCAGAGGATCTTCTTTTTCCTAGTATTAGTGTATGAATACTCAAAATAGCTATATAGGAAAGAGGAAATTTAAGTAGGAAAGCAAATCCTTTTTTCTTTTAGGAGAGGATGAATACAGTATTTTCTAAAGGTGTTTGGGCCTCCTTTTCAGTTCTTAGTTTGTCTTTGAAACAGGTTAAGTAGTCAGCATCTTTTTTTCTTTTAAAGCAAGTGTGCATTTATATTTCACTAAAAGTTTTCTAAATACATTGGATTAATTTAAACTTTTCTTTGTTTTTTTCCCCATCCTGTTCACAAACTACTGGACTGAAATTAAGACACATTTGCAAATAAAATGTTAATGTTTGCTTAGGATTAATTTCTTATTAAAATAAAAGATATGTCTACCATAAGAAAAACTAAGAGAGAACAGTGTGGTAAGAGGAATGCGTGGGTTTTGTTGCTATGGTTAACTTGCTTATTTATATAAGTTGGTTCTGGTTTTGGTCAATGACAACTTTTTTCTTTTTTCCTCCCTTCAAAACTTTTGTTGGACAGAAAATCCTCAGTTTCCTCATGCAGGAGAAGTTATTGATGGAGTGGACATGAGAGCAGAAGTTGGAGTTCTTACAAGAAATATCTTAATAAGGGGAGAGACAGAAAATACCTGCTACCGTGAAAAGGAGTGTCAGTTCTTTAGTTATGATACATTTGGTGGACATATCAAGGTTTGAAAAACATTTTAAAGTAACTTTCTGTCATGTAAAGGCACATCAAGGACAAAAAAAATAATGTTAAACTTTAACATATTTGAAAACTTAACATCAATTCATACAGTTGCTTTGTGTGGAAATGACTTTGTTCTCAGCTTTCCCAAAAGTAGATTTTGCTCCTCAAGACTTACTATGCAGAATTGGAGGAAGGGATATCAATACACAAGTGTTATAGAAATATCCAGCAAGTATTGCAACGTTGTGTGGCAGGGGTTAAACCTTAAAAGTGATGTCCATGTATGTGCATCCAGTTATATTACAAAATAAAGTTTGATCTCCCTCTTAGCTCTTTTTCCTCCTTTCACTGCCTTCCTCCCTGCCCAAGTGATGAGCCTTGAATCCTAAATATCTGCCTCATCTGAAACTGAGCTCTAGAGACACATGGAGAGAAAAGAAACTGTGTTGTACCATGGGCTTTTGTATTTAATTTTTAACAATTTGAAAATACTAAGGTTATATAAAGGAAACTGCTTCTGATTTCTTGTATTATAAACATTAAAAAAAGCTGAGGGAAAGTAGTATTATAGAAACTAAAATTTAAACTTGTGTTCACTTACATTTTTAGATGAAAGGTTTGAGCAGCAGTTCTTCACTGATGATAGAGAAGTTTGAGGCCTCGTATTTTAATTGCAAATGTATTTGGGCTCATTATGTGGTCATCACGGTTTAAATCTCTTTCTAATATATTTGAGTGCAGATTTTAATTTTATAGTGGTGGACATAATAATGAGAAAGAAAATATGCCCTTTCCCTAGTGTGTGGCAGCTTTTGTTTTGTAGAAGAAAGTAGGTGGACTCAAAGCACTTCTTTGTGTTTAAGATAGTGTAACGAAAGAAGATAATGATAGGCTGCAAATCCTGCAAATTGTGACTTTGATTGACACAAAAGTGTAAATACAGCAGACCCTCAGATGTCTGGAAGGTAGAAAACAAACTGTTTCCAGGAGGCTGTTCAGAGTAGTAGATGGCTGCTGCCAAACCTAGACTTAGCACTGAAAACATTTTTAGCTTATGCTAATCTGGCATGCCCAAATAGAGAGATTCTAGACACTAAGAAATGTAATAGCTCTTGATCATCCTGGATTTCCTACTGGTCACTAGGACAATAGCATAAAGGAAGCTTAGAGGCAGTGAGGGAGTGGCATTCCTTTGCCATTTTGGTGCTTTTCAGTGTTAAAGAGTCAGAGATCTGGGATGCCTGTATTTTAGGCATGCAAACCTTAGGATTTCATTTAGAGGAGGAGTTAAAGTCCATATGACTGATTTTCCTAGAGAACAAAGTATGTATGAAAATGTTTGATAAATACTCAGTACAGGTAAATTAATGAAATTAAATTACAAACAAAGAGCAGAGTCTGTTTTGGATCGGTTTCTGGTTTTTTTGTTTGTTTTTTTTTTTGTTTGTTTGTTTTGTTGTTTGTTTTGTTTTGGGGTTTTTTGTGGGGTTTGTTTGTTTGTTTATCATCTTAGCTCCTTACAGCTTAGCTGTTGCACTTGGTTTATGTTTTCATAGCAGATTGGGTGGAAGAAAATGCTTTGTCTTTCCTGCATTACTGGTACAGCCCCATCATGATTTTACTTTGTACTTGGTAGCTTTACTGTAAAGTTGTACGATTGTGAGGGCAATTTCTTTTCTTCCTTAATACAGAAATTAATTTTGAAGTGCTGCGTCCAGTTTTGGGTTCCCATTGCAAAGATGATTTAGATGGAATGGAGTGTGTCCAGGGAAGGTGGTGTGTGGCAGTAAGTGATGATGAGTCAGGAAGAGCTGAGAGTAGGGATCTTGTTGCTGTCTTCAGGCACTGGTGAGGATTCAGAGAAACCAGAGCAATTTTTGGAGATGTAGAGGACAAGAAGCAATAGGACCAGGCTTCAGCAAGGCAAATAATGCTTACATACTGGGACAATGAAAGTGTAAAACCAGTTTACATCTTTGTGGCTGGAAGTATTTGCTGAGCAATGTGCTGAGCCAACTGTCTTAAAGCTGACCCAGAGCTGAGCTTCCAATCTCATCAGGTTCCTCTGAATCCTTGAAAGCTGGTTTTTATTCAGCTAAGCCTGTGCCAGGTGGACTACACTGGTGCAGCTTCACTACAGGCAGGTTCTGATGTGGGTGACTTCTCTGTTTAGACAGTACATGTAAAGAATATGTAATGTGCCACCTGATAAAGACCAAACAGTAAAGTGTGGCAGCATGTCTGGTGAAAATTCCTCTGTTTTAGCCGTGTGGAAGTTAAACTTTTCAACTTATTTGTGAAGGATAATGTTTTGTAAGGCATTGTGTAGAGCAAGACAGTAAAGATTGTTCTGACTTAATTGTGTTGGCCTGTGGCAACTGTGTACATCTAGCTTCTGTACCTCTGGTGTAGATGATGTATTAACTTAAAATTTCCATTGGTTAAGAAGCAAATAATTGGTTATTCGCTCTGGACTTTTATTTTTAGATTTTGAAGAATTTTACATCTGTTCATCTCTCCTATGTGGAATTGAAGCAAATGGGCCAGCAGCAGATTGGAAGTTACCCTGTTCATTTTCACCTTTGTGGGGATGTGGATGAAAAAGGAGGTTATAGTGTTAAAACTTACCTGGAAGGTCTTTCCATTCATCACTGTTTTTCCAGATGTGTGACTATTCATGCAACTAATGGCTTGCTGGTAGGTGCAAGAAGAGTAAAACATATTGTGTTGGAATAAATGTTAAAGAGCATTTGGACCCTAAATAGTTCCCATCCCTTTAGCAAGTTTAATGCTCAGTGATGTTTTTCTTATTTCAGTGAAAAAATGAACAACTGCAAACAGCAGTTTAACAGCTCTCACCATTTTGTTTTTTCAGATTCTTCCAGGCAGCTAAGCTCTCCAGACATAGTAGTGTGTTTGTAAGGGATAAATAAAACTGGGTGTTTGACTTATATGAACTGCTGATTCTGAAGCTTCACTCTGCAGCTGTGCCAAGATAGTATAGCTATATGGTATTTGTCAAATAAATCTCAGTAAACGCTATTACTGCTAACATAATGAACTTGTTTTTCTGCAGATAAAGGACACCATTGGCTACGACACGCTAGGTCACTGTTTCTTCATAGAAGATGGCATTGAGCAGAGGAATACTTTGTTCCACAATCTTGGGCTAGTCACAAAACCAGGCACTATTCTACCTACAGACAGAAACAGCAGCATGTGTGTTGGTATTAGGGATAAAGTGTATGGAAACTATGTCCCAGTGCCAGCCACAGACTGCATGTGAGTATGTCATGGTGAAAAACTAAACCCAGGGCAGCAACAGTTAAACTGCTGATGATCTTTTGAAAAAATACAGATGGGAACATTTTTATCTATAATTTAGTGAATGCAGACACCTTAAATATAGTTCACATAGTACTGGTGTTTAAAAAATAAAAATAAAAAGTAGCATTTAGTCTCTTATTAAAGATAAAACAAATTGTTTTCTAGGAAGATTGTTGTTCCATGTTATACTAGTGGCCTTGAAAGACTATTGAACGTCTTTACCTCTGTGTAAATGTATGCACATTCTCAAGTTGTTACCACTAGAGACATAAGTGATACTTATTTCTTGTGAAAGCTTCTTAAAACAGTTTATCATCACATGTGATATTTGCATGACATTAAATACAATATTGGGCATTGAACTGAAAAAAAGGTATTTTTGTCTTCTAAATCTGGGAGGTTTTGTGATTTTTGTTGCATATGTGAAGTAGTGACTTCACCAGTTTAGCTTTTTCTGATGTGCTTGTTAGCAGGGGGGGATTTTTATTGGAGCTAGAGCTTTTCTGTAATAACCTGTTTCTGAATAATATTTCAGGGCAGTTTCGACATTCTGGATTTCTCACCCCAACAATCATCTTATAAATAATGCAGCAGCTGGCTCACAGGTGAGGCATATTGGTGTAATTCATCACAAACTACTCATGTCACTGGCATTCGTAAAATCTATAACATTTACACTGCCAAAAGTGCATATATTTTTCTTTTTTATGTATGAATATGTTCTTATTATGTTTGACAGTGTATTGACATTGAAGGTGCAGGGTGTGTCTAGACGTGCATTTGAGAGATGCCTAAAATCTTTGTTATGGCCACAGCGGAGGAGATCTCTTCCCCTTTGTAGTTAATAGAGCTGAGAATAGTGTCAATGTGTATATGTAGAAAGTCTTTTATTTTCACAGAACTAGTGCGTTTCAGTTAAAGCTTCTGCATTTTCTGTAGGTTGTCATGAGTTTAGTGACAGCTCTGCAAGATTTGTCTTTATAGCTGTAGTAATTGGAATGAAAAATGACTATGACAGGGTGTTCATTGTGTAAGAAACAGCTAAACTACTTTTTCCTGTCAGTGTTTACTCATTTGTTTCCAGTCAGTGACTGCTGATATGGGTTTGCTTGTTGTTAACCTTATATTAGTGCAAATATCTTGTTACAGCTGCTTGCGAAGTAAAGCTGAATTACGCTGTACATGTTGTGGAGGAGGGGGGCTGGAGTCTGTTCTACTTCTGCATTGGAGAAGAGTCTGAGATATGTATGGTTTTGAGTGGATTTTTTTAAAGAGGTCAATGGAGTGGAAAACAGGAATGATTGTTGGTTGTTGTTGCAAAGACTCCATTGCTGGAAGAATATGAGTTTGTGTATTTTTAGGTATAGATAACATAATAAAACTGTTATTAATAAATAGAATAGGATCCAAAACATATAACTGAGTTGAAATATCGAAAGTATAAAAAAAAATCAGAAAGTTTTGTTCTTGTTTTTGTATGTTCTGTTTTTTGTTGGCTTGTTGGTTGGTTGGTTGGCTTGCTTGGTTGGTTGGCTGGTTGGTTGGTTGGCTAGTTGGTTGGCTTGTTGGCTGGTGGCTGGCTGGTTGGCTGGCTGGTTGGTTGGCTGGCTGGCTGGTTGGCTGGCTGGTTGGCTGGCTGGCTG
>VZRE01005782.1:53937-70235 GCA_013396775.1 Cephalopterus ornatus | reverse complement strand
TTTTTTTTTACAAACTTTTCTATTTAACTGTCTACCACTAGGAAGGATTTAGATTCACCTACCGAATTTAACCAGTTCTTTTCCTCCCAGTGCAATATCTTTCCATTTTGCCTACTTTATGCAGTCTATTCTTGGCATTGCAGGCTAAGTTAGAGAAAACAGCTCCCTTGATCTGGTGCTTAAGTCCTGCGAGGTCTGTTTCTGCCTCTGTAGAGCATCCCAGTAGATGTCACTTCCTGTTCTTACCAGAATGTGCCTGATCAGAGCAAGCGTTTCTGTCTGTTATGAAGTTTTGCCACTCTGATATACTGCCCTTGCACCAATATAAATGCATTAGTGTAAAGGAACTACAGTTTAATATGTTTCAGAAATAGAATGTTTCAACTGTGTTCATACAATGTAGAGTTTGTAGAGCTTTTGCTGATATAAACTACAGCAATCCACAAGCAAATAATTCCATTCCTCCCCCAGCTCCTTCATTACAGAACAAAGCCTATTGTAAGGGTGTATTGGCAGTAGATGTTTCTTTTGTTTTGGCTGTGTATGAGAGAGAGGAGAGAAAAAAAAACCCTTTTCATATTTCTGAATGCTTTCAAGTGCTTAAGAAGCTTTTAAGTTTATTTAACAATTTTTCAAGCATCAGGATGTGTTTTGGATAAAATTTATTGCCAAACACAGAGCTGTATTTAATTATATGTGAAGTAAGGTTTTGGTGTTTTTTATTAGTGAAACATCCACATTTGCTTTGTAATGGTTAGTCACTAGAAATGTCGAAGTGTGTCGTCATAGTGGATGGGGAATGTTGTTGTGATGTAGAATTTCCAGGTAATGAAAAATGAGCATACTCCCAGAGTGAAGTGTTTGAAATCTTTTAGGGGTGTATTGGCTTTATCCATGTTTCTTGAAAATGATGATGACGACTGTTTTTTATAAGATGGAACATTCAGTATGCAGTGTTTCTTTAGCTACTGTTTAACCCTTTAATGTGCTTTATGTGATTTTTTTTTTGGTGTGTTGTAAGGGCACAGAGTGTATGGTCAGGCAAAATTTTTCCTTATGTAGATATTTGCAATGCAGGTGTTGTCATGATGCCACCTCTTGTGAACACGAATGTGCTTGAAAGGGGAAATTTTGTGGGTCTTCTTTAACAGATAAATCCAGTTTCCTTAAGAGCAGGGAATGTTGAAGAAGTAGAGAAGATGAACAGATACCGAAATTGTTACTGCATTTTATCGGTACAGTGCTCTGAACTGGCCAGACTTCTTGATATGCTTTTTTTTCCGGTCGTCTGAAAGCTCTTGTGGATTTTCTTGGCTGTGCCATTTAAATTCTGATGTGAGCAGAGATGAACCACCTTTAGTCAGACTGTAACAGTAAGAAGAGAAGGAATGGTTGAGTATTATGCTGTGAATAGTATGATTTATTACTAAAAAAAGGAAAAGTGTGTGGGATGATGTGTAACTGAAATGCAAAACTTACATTAGCTTGGACACTTTTTATTCCTTGAGTATTAGAAGATCTTAAATGTGTGATGTTACATGATTTCAGTGAGAAGCAAAACACTTTTTAGTGCATATTGTTCACTAGAATATAGACTAATTTGCAAAATCCTGCTTCCTCGCTGGGAAGTTGTTTGGAAACTATTTAAAAAATATATTCTATTGGGCACTATTGGTTTGGGCTATGTTCTTACTTGCTGCTTTATTTAAAATGTCCAGGTTCAGCTTAGCATACACTTATTTTGTGAACAGATGCATCAGCACCAATAGTAGTATCAGAACCACTTATAAGTAGTGTTATTTTCTCCCTACTTGCAGGATGCTGGAATATGGTATTTGTTCCACAGGGTTGCTACTGGAGATTCTCATAGTTCAGCCATTGAAACCAAATCGGAGCTTACACCTCTAGGAATCTTCTATAACAACAGAGTTCATTCTAATTTTAAGGTAATGTATTATCTCATTAAAAAAAAGAGTGAAGTTCTTTATTTGCAAATATTCTATACTAGGATTTGTCTGTTTACATTTTGAGCTGGTTAGATGATAGATTTGTCTTGTGTTTGAACTGTATTGTAGAATGGTTTATGTCAGTATGCATATATTTTCTTGCTACGTTTCAAGTATTCACTATGTTTCATATCCTCATAAGGCACAAACAACTAAAACCAATTAATACTTCTATTAAAGTACTTTTTTTCAGAAGTGGCATTTCAGGTGCTACTCTTTGTAGCTTTGTTTCCTGGTCTGAAGAAAGCTGACTGTTGAAGAATCAAAGTTCATTATAGTTGTAATTCATCTAGTAGCTTCCTGGAGTAGCTGTGGCTTGTCTTCCTGAGTCTCTAAATGTACAGTAACTTAAATGTTTGCCCATGGTGACACAGTCTCTGGCTAGAATTTAAGCTTCAGTGTTGCCTTCAGGAGCCAAGTTATTTGCAACAGCTTTTTCTTACAGGTTCTCAGCCTAGATAGAGGCATTGATGATTGTTTTATTAGTGTGACTTTCATACCTTTTCCACATTTTAACTAAGTGAAGTTAAAGTCCTTAAAGTATTTCATTTGGAATCTACCTACTCTCTTGTGTGTGGGTATATAAATATAATGACATTTACAAAGCCACCTAGACTTTAAATCCTTCTGGGTGTTTAAAGTTGCCTTATAGACATTCTCATGTCTATAGCCATTGAAACCTTATAGAATCACTCTTGGCTTTTTTTTTGCCAAGTGAACTGATTTTGCTTGTCAGTTGGTTGTCTGAGATACCAAGAAAAGATGCAATGTTTTATGGAGGTTGTGTTAATGATCTGTTTGGGACTGCAGGGCATTTTGTTCAGTTTGGAATGAAAACACACTGAATACAAGAGCGCAGTAGGAAGAAAAAAGTTTCAGTTGTATAGCTAGTATCCTCTTTAAGCACAATTTGTGCGCTAAAATTCCATGTTAAAAGAGAAATTTCACTAGCAGGTCTGACAATCTACTTGTGCATGAGACTTAACTGTAATCATAATTTGGATCAGAGGTCAAAGTAGTTGCAGGTATTTTTATGGAATTCAGGTTAAAGAACACAAATGCTTCCTCCTTCTATTTTCTCAAGTAAATTAAGTCATACTGGATTACAAATTTCCAACCTGATGATTACTGAGACAAAAACAGTCTTTAGTGGTGAGGGTAGTTTAATTTTAAAGTGAAATATAAAGGATTTTTCACAGTGGTGTGTGGGTTTTGTTTTTTGGTTTTTTTTCCCCTTTCAGTTTGATATTAATTTGAATTCTCCACAAGATTGGATTCCAGATTTTCCAGAACACCATTTGGAAATAAATGTAAAACCTCAAATAGATGTTGTGAAAGAAATCCAAAGTGAACTTTAATGATTTTCCATTACTTTTTTTTAATCCCAGATAGTTTGTTTCCCCTTCCCAAATTAGCACAAACTTGTTTATCATATTATTTAGCTAGTTTTCCCATAGACAATAAGCCTGTTAAAGCCAAACTGAAAGATCTAAGAGTTTCTAATTTGTGTATGGAATGCAGTGTTTAAATTTTATAAATTCAGTGTTTCTCTATCTTTAATTTTGGGTAGTATGAATTTTCTTTCCTTGCTTGTTTCAGGCTGGTTTGTTCATTGATAAGGGTGTTAAAACAACTAATGCTAGTGCTGATGATCCCAGAGAATATCTTTGTTTGGACAACAATGCAAGGTAAAGGATATTTTCTTTCAAGTGAGTGAAAAATGACAAAGTTTTGAGATTGATCTTACATTCACATGAGGAAAAACACTTGTAAAACAATACAATAATTTATAAATTAAAACAGTAAGTTCATATGTTTTCTTTTCCCTCATATGTCCATGTTTTGGGAACAACAGGGATGGGGTGTCTTAAAGGATTTGGCTGTTTCTTCAGAATTCTAGCTCAGGGTAGTTTTCAGGCTCCTGGAAGATATTGTTTTAAACATGCTCTATTGTCATGCTTAAAATGTTTTCTGGAATTGCTGCTAAAAGGAAAGTTTTCCTTTCAGAGCTGATCATCTTATTTATGACTCACTTTTAACTAATTGTTAGAAAAAGGCTTCTGTAGTACATCCACTTGCCTTCCCTACTGCTGAATACTTTCTGCCGTACATTCTGGACTTCGAGGTCATAGCCGAGTGGTGCAGTTTTACTAAAGGCTGTTTTCAGAGATGATGCAATCAACCAAGTTTTCTTTAGTTTACAAAGTGACCGAAAGCGATGGAGAGTCCAGGAAAGTTTCAGTTTGTACCTGATTAGTCTTGTCCTGAACTTCAAACAAAATAGCCAGGGATAGCATTAGATGACAATATTGGATAACTGTATCTTGTCAACACTTTATTGTGACAACTAAGCATGAGGACTGAAAATATGGTTCATAAGATTATCTTTATTTTTAATTGACCTGTGTTTAGGACAAGGAGAGTTAAGTGACAGATGCATAGAGGAAAGTTCCTAATTTTGGTGATACTCAAAATTTCATAGTTCAGAAATGAACTTGCTAGTTCCGTATTTTGACAGAAAACCTATGTAACCCTTGCAGTTTCCCTCAGTCATAACAGGTAGTCAAGAGGAACATGAGAAGGGCAAAATGTCCTGTGAGAACCTGTAGTGTGTTAAGGATGTAAGAAATTCAGTGCATGAGATGGGGTTCAAGTTCCACAGCAGAAAAAGAAGTAATGAGGCACTGTGTAACTGCATGAGGCCACTGATTATTGTACATGGAACCAACTGGGGGGATTTAAATGCTGATTGAGGAGACTGAGACTGTCAAAACCAAACATTTACCTGTTCTCCCCTTCCTCCCTTGAATGGAGAGGGGCAGATCCAAACGTAAGCAAATGATACAGGGTGATTGGGATAATGGACGTAGATATCTTTACCCACTCAAAAAACCCATTTGTAAATTTTTTTAATATATTTTTCTCTGTGGTCTTGGTGATAATCAAGTGAAACCTTCACCAATTCTTAATCAGGCTGTTTCTTCCTAATCTTTAAAACAGATTCCAGCCATAATTTACTGTATGAGACCATCTTGGAAGCAATGCAGACTCTCTGGGTTGGAACAGAAAAATGTCTCCGGAGTGCTTAAAGAAAGAGTATTCCTTTATGTCAGAAGAGTTTGAAAGATTTGAAGGACTAGTTAGACAAATGTCCAGCCTGTTTTTGCATAGTTAACATCAGCTCTGTGAATCCTTCCAAGGAGCTTTAATTCCCTTCATCAAACTTTTACATTAATGCTGCAGTGCAAGTGGGAAGGGCAAAAAGAAAAAGGGGATAAAAGGAGATGAGGTGCAGCTAAAGAAACTCAGAAAGACTGAGCAAAAGCCTGTGAGTTGCTGGAACAGAGAAGTTTTAGATTCCTACTTCATTACACCCAGAAACATTTTTGTCATAATAACAGAGCTAGAGATGCACCTGGATTTAACTTCTGTCATTCCAAATGTGAAGTAGACTGGACTTTGCCCGTCAGATGAGCATGAGTGTTTATCTTTAAGGCTTACTTTAGCCCAACATATGACACATGTGAAACAAACAGTTTTCTTCTCCTGAATGTTTGGATTTTTATCTCTCCCAGGTTTCGACCTCATCAAGATGCAGACCCTGAAAAGCCCCGTGTTGCTGCCTTGATTGACGGTTTAATCTCTTTCAAAAACAATGATCATGGGGCCTGGGTCAGGGGAGGGGATATCCTCATTAAAAACTCAGGGTAGGTATTCAGAAGCAATCAGCTGCATGATATTACAGAGTTTATGTAAGTTACATTACAATAGGGTTGTTAGGAGGATTGCTGGTTAACTTGAGGAATGTCTCAATATCATGACCAGCTTTCACACCATACTTGAAATATACAAGTTTATATGTGATTAGATGAGAACCTGCCTTAAGCTGCAAAAAAAAGAAACCGTGTAATAAAAAGAATTCTAAAAGCTGTAGAGACTGATGTATTTATGGTTTCCATGAAGCTCTCATGTCCTGCTTAAAATGTGTAGAAAATTATTTGATTAGTTTTTATCAACAACATTTTTAGAAGAGTTAGGTGTGTCGTGGTTCTAAGTTCCATTAAGGGAAAAATTCAGGCTTTTCTTCAGTGCATAGCAGAATATGCTCTTACAGTAGCCTGTTGTAGGGTAATCCAGAAAAAAACCCTGATGTTTTGAACTTTCTTTTAGGTTTGCTGACAATGGAATAGGTTTGACATTTGCTAGGTGAGTACTTTGTTTCTGTGTTTTCTTGCATAGAACCTTAGAAAATCTACACACATTTATTAAAATTAATAGGTATACTTTCATAAGGCTTTTGTTCCATTTGTGGGCCTGATTCTATTTCCAGTGATGCAGATGAAGTCATAGAGGCTGTAAACTGACATAGCTTCCAAAGCTTGCACATTAATTGAACCTGTACTTAGTTTACACCAGAGTTGGCTGCCTCTTCACTGTAAGGGCTACATTTATCCAGATGTTCTTGGTTTTGTATGATTCCTTAGGCAACCTTTTATGTACCTTCTGAGCAATTGAAAGTGAATAATGGAAAAGAAAGGGGACTAGCATTCAGAGGGGATAGAGTCTCTTTCTAATGAAAAAAACTGAAGTAACTTAGGTAGTAAACCAAAATTGCTGCCATTTAGGTTATGACAAGCTGGTTCTAGGATTGCCAAAGGAAGAGTGCTGCATTAGAAAGGGAGTCAGAATTTTTAATGTTTAGCTCGCTGCTGAACATTTCAGAGAGTGAGCTCTATTACCGTTCATTTATAACACACAGATTTAATTATCTAAACTGCTCTGCTTAAGGAGGACTGTTACAGAAGTAAAAGTAGGACTATGCCTTGGTGTATTCATCTGCTGGAGAGTCTTGGCTAAAGATCTGACCCCTGATGTTGCTTTGATAGTGATGGGAGCTTCCCGAATGATGAAGGTGCCAGCCAGGAGGTATCAGAGTCACTATTCATAGGTGAGAGCAAGAATTATGGGTTTCAAGGTGGCCAAAATAAATATGCAGGAACTGGAGGAATAGACAACAAGACACGCACTCTGCCTAGAAATCGGTAAGTATGTCATGAGTGAAGGAGGTAGAAGTACAAGAAACATTGTCTGTATCAGATGTAAACACACTTCTTGGTTGAGCTGTGAGAAATTAAGACTCCATTGAAGGCGATGGTTTCTTTTTTTTTTATAATGCTTTGTGTGCAACTGTGTCACTCACCTTTTTGCTGAGACAGTTTCATCTGATGCTACTGCTGGTCACTTTTCTGTAGCAGGTTAAGTTATTCTACTTAAATGAAACCTTCTTCTTAAAAAACATTTGGGTTTGGAAGAGAGAAGGAAAAAAGCTTTCGAGTAAAAGAATTTCGAAGGTCAGTTTGGGGCTAGAGATTGCAATCTGTCTGTAACAAATTACAATCTGTGACTACGATAATTTTTTTTCTTTCTCATTGACTTACTCTGAGGTTTATTTAAGGTATGGTCAAGTCCTTCCCACAGAATAAGAGAGAAGACTGTTAGGGTTTAAGCCCAGCTGGAAATTAAGCCCCAGGAGGCAGTTCCCACACTCCCACCCCCTCAGGTGAGAGAGACAAAAGGCAGAGATCCTGAATTGAGATAAGAACAATTTACCGAAAACAGAAATGAGATAAGAAAAAGAACAGTAACAGCAGCAATATTAATAAAAAAAAGTATACAAAAAGAGGGTGATTTACATGCAGGAAAAAAAAAAAGTGCTCACTGACTGACCTGACCCATCCTCATGCAGCTCCCAAGACAAAGAACAAAATTGCTGACAGACCGTCCATGACAATGTCTTTCCCTCAAGCCCAAGACAATGAAAACCAATGGTGTACAAACTCTCTGGTGGGGACGAGTGTTATGCCACCATTCCATTATGCCACTTCCCTGGTTGCCATTCATTCCCTGGAAAAAAGGTCTCCAGCCATGACAAAATACGGTATTGAATAGTAGAGTGTCTTGGCCATGCCCACACAACTCCGGGCTCCACCCCCTCGTGTCCTTGATCAAAACCAGGACAAAGGCTACCCTGTTTTTTTGCTGCTTGGCCATTTAAAAGAAAGGAATTAATGTGGCAGTGATAGATGAGGCATGTCTAGTTGAGGGGAATCGCAGAACATTTGAGGTTGGAAGGGATGTCTGGAGGTCATCTTGTCCAACTCTCTCACTCACAAAGTGTCACCTAGAGTTGGTTTTCCAGGACTGTGTTCAGGTGGCTTTAAGGCATCTCTAAGGATGGATTCTCCACAACTTCCCTAGGCAACTTGTGCCTGTGCTCAGTCAAATTCACAGTGAGATAGTTTCTCCTGGCGTTTAGGAAGAACCTCCTGTTTCTCATCGTGTGCCCTTTGCCTTTGGTCCTGTCAGTGAGGAACCTGGCTCCATCTTCTTTGCACTTTCCTTTCAGATGATATTACACCTTGAGATTCCTGCCTAAGCCTTCTCTGCTCCAGGTTGAACAGTGTGAGGTCTCCCAGTGTTTCCTCCTATGGGAGATACTTCAGGGACTTGCCATCTTTGTGGTCCTTTGTTGGACTCTCCAGTATCTCTATATCTGTTTCGTACTGGGAACAAGCACTGTAGGTGTTGCTTCACTGGTGAGGAATAGGTGGGAAGGATTACTACCCCCAGTTTGTTGGTAATCCAGTGCAGCCCAGCATACCTTTTGCGTCTTTGTGGCAAGAGTATGTTGTTTGGCTTATGGTCAACTTGGTTTTCACTGGCACAAAAGGTGTTATTCCCAAGATGCAGGACTTTGCACTTCCCTGTGTTGGACTTCATGAGGTTCCCATCTGCCTATTTCTCCACCTGTCAGGATCTGTCTGGATAGTAACACAACCCTCTGGTGTATGAGCTGCTTCCCTCAGTTTTGTGCCCTCTGCAAACTTGCTGAGACTATACTTAGGCTAATTATCCAGATCACTAGTGAAGATGCTGAACAACACTAGATTCAGTACTAACCTCTGGGTTACACCACCAGTACACCTCCAAGTAGAGTTCGTGCCATCACTTTCTGGGCCCAACCATTCAGCTGGTTTTCTGTCCTCTCATACAGCCTGTACTTCATGAGAATCTTACGGGATCTTTGATAGTGTCAAAAGTCTTCCTGCAGCTTTGGTAGACCTTGTCCACTGCTCTACCCACAGCTGCCAGGCCAGTCATTTTATCACAGAAATTTTCAAATTGGTTAGGCATGACTTCTCCTTGGTGATTTCATGCTGATTACTCCTGATGACTGAAAATGGTTTCCAGGATTAGCTGCTCCATCATCTTCCTAGGGATCAAGCTGAGGCTTACCAGCCTGCCATTCTCTGCATGTTCGTTCTTCAAGTTAGAAGTGACATTTGCTTTCCTCCAGTCTACAGTCACTTCTTCCACCTGCCGTGATCAGTCAAAGAGCAAGTGGTATTATTTTCCTGCTGTATTTTTCATATTGGAAAAGGGGCACATTTGCCAGGGAACAGTGATAGCTCTTTTAAGAGAAAAATTTAAGAGTGGCAGATTTTTTGATTAATTAGAGAAGTGCAGAAACCATGTTTCCTTTACTAAGATCTATCTTGGGAGTCATTCTCTTAGTGTGCTTCCTTGATTCCTCTGAGAGGAAATATGACACAAATTCAGGCATATCATGGTTTTTGTTACAGGATGGTATAAATATTTGCTTGCATCTACAGGACATTTCCAATCAGAGGCTTTCAAATTTATGATGGACCTATTCACCTTACCAAGTGCACGTTCAAAAACTTTGTGCCAACTCCAGACAGATTTACCAGTGCAATTGGATTCTTGATGAAAAATCCATGGCAGATGACACCAAAAAATAATATTTCTCTTGTGAAGTTTGATCCAAATGTAAGTTTGTTACAAGTTTTCCTTTAATATTGTAAATAGTTTTCTTGTGTTTAAAATAAGCAGACAAGGGCAGACAAAGGTCATCTTTTCCATGCATCCTTATTCTGGAGTTTCTCTCTTGGTTGGCAGTCACCCAAGGTGTATCCTTTGTCTCCTGAGCAAAAAAACCCAATACAAACAGAGGTAGGATACATTACAATAAATGATTCATGACTTTTTGGTAAAGCTGAAAGGGAAGTTTTGGTAAGATTTTGTAAGGTTAGGTATATCCTTAGTAATGAATTTTCATTTGCAAATATTAACACTGTTCAGAAGCAAGAGCTGGCCTGAGCTCTTTACTAAAAACTATGTCTGGCTTGCAATATTTCACTGTCTTTGCTGTAAGGTTTTTAATCAGCTGTCAAATTTCTGTTTCTGTAGATGTGCAAGTGTTAGTCTGTGCTTCACCTGAGGAAAAAAATTTAAAATTTTAAATGTTGTTGTCAGGTTTCTTTGAAAGCCTTCTTTGGAAAGCCTGGTCCCTGGTTTGAAGAAGGAGATCTGGATGGTGACAAGAACTCAATATTTCATGATCTAGATGGTTCAGTGACTGACTACAAAGATACCTATGTGGGCAGAATGGATAATTACTTGATTCAACACCCCAAATGCATTAATATTACAGAATGGAATGGAGTAGTTTGCAGTGGGACCTATGCACAGGCTAGTACTCTTGGCTTTCTTTTTGGGGCAAATCTACAATATGAACTTGTGAGGTCAAAGGTAGTACAAGAAATACGAAATTACATATCTTTAGATTTCAATTTTTTTTTACTTTTTGAAGTTCTTTTATGTATATTACACTTTTCAGCTAGTTGTGTCGTATGTCATGTTCCCTTAGCACACAGACTGGGAGTACATTGTTAGATGCTGCAAGGTAAAAGTAAATGTGGATGCTTGCCAAGAGTTATATGTTGCAGCCCTATATGCTAAAACATTTTTGCATTGGAGGTGTTGTCTTCCACTCGGGTTCTGTCTGCTTTTTTTTCCCTGAGTGGATTTTAAGGGTTTGTTTGGTTGGTTTGTTTTTCGGAGATGTTAAATACCATCTTCTGAATACAAGTGTCACGAGTCTGATTCCCATTCTGGTTCCTGGTCTATGTGGTCAAGTATCATAGCTGGTTCTTTGTTTTTTCTTTTTTTTTTCTCCTCCCTCCCCTTTTTTGTCTGTAAAATGGGCAAAATGTATAGTAGTTTTTCAAATAGTACTTTTATTCAGGAGATATTTGTGTATTACATAACTCAGAGTATCAAGGTGCAGCATTTTTTTCAGTGATGTACTGATTGTGCTTCACTATTTCATTTCCTTTTACACACTGTCCAAATCTTCCACTTTCTTTTCATCCTCTTCAATATTATGTAGGTTTATGTCCAAACCTGGAATGGACAGAATCTTTCCATGACTATCATCCGAGATGAGTACCCAGCCAATCCCATAGTTCTTCGAGGTATTAATCAGAGAGCTGCCTTTCAGCAATATCAGCCAGTAGTGATGCTCCAGAAGGGCTATACAATACATTGGAATGGAAAAGCTCCAAACGTCACCTATCTATATCTCATTAACTTCAACAAGTATGTTTACTTTTTTTTGTGTCTGTGATCAATAAGGCACAGTTAGTGTATGTGAGAGTTTGCAACCATCCGGAAGGCTGAAGGGGGGGTTGGGGTTTTTTTCTTAATTACAAATACTGAAGTCTGAAAAGCAAGAGAATAAGCAGTAGACCTGCACTTGAAGTTAAATATTTGTCCAGTGCACTGTCTTTAAGAAAAAACCTTTAGAGAAGAAAATGTATAATTAGTGAAGTTGAACAGAATTGGAGTTTGAATAGTTTATCATACTTGATTTTTTTTTTGGTCAGATAAAGTTATTAAATGTCTCTGAAATATAAAAAAAAAAAGATTCTGAGAGAATCAGAGTTACTGTTTAATGAAAGACTATGCATAGAGGAAAAGAATCATAAAATCATGGAATCAGCTCGGTTGGAAAAGACCTGAGATCATCAAGTCCAACCCTTGATGAGCTACCACAGCGGTTACTGGACCATGGCACTAAGTGCCACATCCAGTCTCATCTTAAATACCTCCAGGGACAGAGAAGACTTTATGTTGAGAGGGGAAGAAGATCTTCTGTTTGAGTTAGGGTTAGGGAACTTCTGTATTCCTATTGCTTGTTTTTGAAGTGATCTGTTTGCTGTGTATTGACATCATATGTTCCTACAATGACTCATACTTTTTACTTTGTTTTTAGGAATGACTGGATTCGTGTTGGTCTTTGTTTCCAACCAAATACAGATTTTGTTATAGTTTGGGAAACCTTTCAAAGGCGGTCGTCTGCTCTGTCAAGCAAGGTAGAGCGCTATGTGCCTGTCACTTCAATGACGGAGCTTGAAAAGAATCGATCAGACAAGAAGTTTTACTTTGACAACAGTACTGGGTAATTCCTTGCAACTTGACCATACTAGAAGACGTTGTTTAACCTTAAAATGTCCCATTTGATAGTGTTAAAAGCAACTGATTGAGACACTTGCGTAAGAGGAAAGCTGTAGTGATGGACCCTAAAGACTCTTTGCAGGAATATTTCTCTTTATATGTCTTTACATCTCCAAAGTGCAGTGACTGTCTTTTCAAGAGAACTGCAGTTGCCAGTGGTATTTCCTACCCCATGTCTGGGGAAAATGTGGTGTCTGGTGTGCTGCAGAGCAGTGCCTTTCAGGAGCTAATTTCTTAGTCTCAGAGAAGATTTGTGCCTTCTTGTTAAACAGCATTCTAGAAATTTCCAAGAAGCTTTCTTTTCCAAGAACATTTAAAAACTATATTTCTGAAAATTCTAATCTGTTTTCAGCTGTCTCAAAAGAACATAAAAAACCTTGTCTCTCATTCAAAAGTACTTCTGACAGTGGCCACTGGGATGCTTCTGAGAGGTTTAAGATATGGTCAACTTTCAATAAATGCAGTCCTATGTACATCACTTGTGTGTTTTGCAAACATCAATCTTTTAACTTCTAATTTCTCATTTATTTTGTTCTCATCTGCTACTGTGTGTGTAGAACATATGCAGATGGGTGTAGCTTTTGAAAAGACATTTATGTTCTTTGTCTAAGAGCTGCAGTGATAAGTTGAATATGTAATAGAAGAACTGCCAGTCTCTGTGTACTGTGAACATAACTGACTATTATGCCCTAAATTGCATTTCTAGGCATTTGCAATAGCACAGTTTTGTTGTCTGGTGCTGGTGCATGAAGCTGAATATCCAAACATTTACTGCTGCATGTCTGTAAAGATCTTAAGATCAAAGAAAATATTTGTGCTCTGCAATTTGGTTTTTGTATCCTGTAAGCCACTGATTTGAGGACTTCACTTCTTTACAAGGCATCTGCATTCATATCAATGTCTCATTTTATTGTTGGAAAATTCAGATATATCGTTAGAGACTTCCTAACTCTAGTAAACTGTAAATACTTTGAAAAAGTTTGGATAGCAGTGCAGAAGTGAATACTGTAGTTTCTCTGTTTCTGAAAATCATGAAATATAGTTGTTAAGGTTTAGTTTAAACACCTCTATTTCCACCAGTTAATTTAGATTATTTTTCCCCCTTTTGTGTAGATTACTGTTTTTATTTCTTCAAGCCAAATATAATAGGGATGGTCACAGTTATTGCTCATCTCAGGGATGTGAAAGGATCAAGATTGTGACCAAAGATTCAGCAAAAGGGATAAGTAACTGCATGGCAAAAGCTTACCCAAAGTACTACCAAGGACCAACTGTCATAAAGCCAATGCCAGCAAAAACTACTGTACCATGTACAAAATGCGGCACAACTCAGGTAAAATAAAATAAGCAAAAGTATTAATGAACTGTAGAATTGGTGATGCTCTCTACTCACTTTTGGTCTGGATTTCAGTCTTTTGTCACAGAGTACTGAATTTACCAGTTTGCACTGGTCACATTGTTAATCTCTGTATGCCAGAAGATGGGAAGTCCATTGTAGTTTTTACTCTTTTTGTCTTTTGTTCCCCTCTCACTCAGTGCTACAGAGGAGGGGCATAGAACAGATCTGATGTCATGCACTTCAGTATTGTCTGTGGTCCATGTAGGATGTAGAATAGGTTTGCTGCGAAGATCTATGACCAGCCTTCCCTCCTCTATTTTTGGATCTCTGCTTATTAGCATGAACTTGAAATTGGATGACTAGTACTATAAATAATGCCACTGACACATGGATGCTTTCGCTTTTGAGCATGGGCTGTTGTAAATTGGCATGATAAAATGTTGAAGACACATCATTATATATGTAATTAACTGTTTTGTTCGATATCTAGATAGTATTCACCAGTGATCCTCACAAAAACTACCTCCTTGTGCAGATTAATTCATGTGATGCAAAAGAGTCAAGCAGGGGTCAGCAAGCATTTATATCTGTAAGTATTCTTTATAGTTTTCTTCTTAAATATCATTTTAGCAATTTGTATTATAACAGTTGTAAAGCTCTACATAGTGCTTACCTCAGTTTTTTTCACTTGAATGAAAAGATTGGTTCATTTTTTAAAAACCAAACAGTCAAAAAGTTCATGTTTTACCTCAGAAAGCAAGGCTTCAAAGCTCCATTTTGTGTTTGAATCCTTTCCTTCTGGAGAGGAAAATGTTCCAGTAAGGGAGAGTTTAAAATGTTAGGTTTCATATTCAAGTCTGTGTGGGTATATATTTATAGCTGTTATTGGAAATACGCAAAACACAAAACCTAATAACCTGTTTGTTAAATCCATGTTGTTGAAATTGTCCTTGTGCTTAACAGATTAGCGAGTTAATGGGATGGGTCACGCAAGCCACTAAGCTTTGCTTAAGTCCTCAAAATGCCAGTTACTGAAGAGTCTATAGAGATCTCTGTATATGTTCTGATGTGGCCCCAGTAAGCCCAGTGAATGTAATACTGTATAAAAAGTAGTTTAATTTGACTTTTCCATTCGCACGCTGAAGGAGACTTGCGCGTGATGCTGCAATAGATTTGCAGACAGCCTTGCACCACAGAGCTTAGTCTGCTTGTGCCTTTCATTCTTCAGTGTCAGTGCGTTGGCTTCGTTGAATTATCCAGGCAGACAAATGTTATGTGAGTAGCATAATCTTAGTGGCTGCAAACTTCTACAGGAATGTGTGTGCCATAGCCAAAGCGGTAAGAGCACTCACTAGCAACTGGGCTGTTGAAGGGACCAATTAACTATACTATTGTCCAGAAGTCCACATGGTTCAGAATCTGAATTTTACCTTCCTGAAGCAGGAGCAATGATGGAGGCAGGTATCAAGTAACCTGAAGTGTGTGATATCTCTGTAGAAGCCAGGGATTTAAGGCTGCTGTGCAATTTCAGAAGTCCCACTGGCAGTGTCCTCTTGAGGAGAAAATTGAAGAGATGTTAGGGAAAAGCAAGTATTTGTAAGGAAATTAGTATACCACTGTGTCTAAACTAGAATAAGATTAAGAGTGAATGTAGTAGAATTGCTCTTGGGTTCATATTAACTTTAAGAAAGGAAGAAAAGTTTTTTTCTCTTTCTTTTTTCCTCCCATTCAGGTCAATGACACCATTTTTTCTTTCAAGGATAATGGTATACTTACTGTTATAATAGATGCATGCACTGGCACGGTGTTGGGAAACAGATTATTTTCTGGAGTAGACATTAAGCGTGTAGATGGATATTTAAAATCTGGAATTCCACAAAGGTATGTGTAATGGCCATTTATTTCCAGTATGTCCTGTAGGCTGTAGCTCTGCTCTCTGATGAGAATTTAAATAATGGTGTCTATACAGGAGCACTGAAAGTGAGCAAAACAGATATGTAGTCTGAGGGAAAAGGGCAAACACAGGAGCATTTTAACAGACAGTTTAGCCTTATTTAAGAAAATAAAGCAAATTTTGAACTGTTTTGATTTTCTGGTGTTGCCTGTCTTTCACCTTGTTTTCTTAACTAAACATAATGTAATAACACTTCTTTGCATAGAATAATAACTTCTGTTTAATAAGGACACTGGCAAGGACTATGTGAAAGATATCATAATATTCTCTCCCCACAGGGAGAAAACTGCTTATCATTAAAGAAAGATAAAGAGTTAGTGTCAGAAAAAAAAAATCACTATTCTAATATGCTCATTAGGGATCAATATCTAAACTTAATTTTTGGTACGAAATATTAAAATGTGTTTAAATACCACTTCACAGTGATTTTGAAGTTACATTTCAAAGTTAGTTTAAAAACGAAAAATTTATTACTGCTTTCAGAAAGGGTTGACTGTTTCCATGTCATGAGTACTCTTAAAGAAGTGGACTGTGAGGCCAGCTAGCTGTAAAGGCATGTAGCATAATATTAAAAAAATATTGTGTTTATAACAGCTGCTGTCTCTGCACTGTTTCTGCT
>VZRE01005782.1:33799-53929 GCA_013396775.1 Cephalopterus ornatus | reverse complement strand
TAGAAATTCCTAATAATTTAGCAGAAGCCTTAATGTCCCTGGGGACAGCAAAACCACCTTATCTTCAGAGCAACGGTTGGTGGAAATTTTGCACATTTTCTTTGACACCACTTTGGTCTGTGTGTTTATGTTGGCTTGGTGGGTTTCTCATGGGGTGTGTGTAAAGGATGCAGCTGGCAGTGAGTGGTTGCCAGTTTGCACTGATGTGGGCTGCCACATGTCAGCTCTTGTTGGGAGGGGAGAAACATCTTGTTGATGGGGCAGAAAAACCTTCCCCTTGCCCTAGTGGGCATTGTGTGAAGGAGAAGCAGAGAAATTGTGCCTATGGATTATACGAAATAGCAGTTCTTTGTGCCTATGGATTATACGAAAAGAGTCCTGGGCTTTTTTCCTGAAGCCTGTATTTTGTGTCTTACCCAGCAAATCTATTTTTAAGCAATCTCCTGTGCCTGGCTAGTATTTCCTGTTCTAACAAATTTGAAGCTAGAAATGAGAAGCTCTTGGTGTTTTGAGGGATGATCACTTTATAAGCCACATGGGGTAGCTCTCATCCGTTCAGAATCTTGGCACAAGTTGTGTCTCAGAAAGCAGGTTTTATAACTATCCAATTAGCTGTGTTTTCAGATTAAGATTTCAGAGTATTTCATACTGAATATTGAAAAAGGAAATTGTGAATCAGTATTTCCTTGTGAGGTACATGTGTAGCTGAGAGTGGATTAATGTTCTGAATAATGTGGGGGAGAGAATTTTGAAGGAGCGTGCCCTTTTCTTCCTAATCAGTCGTGTATTGTGCTTCAATGAACTTGGCTGGTTTAGTAATGCTGAGCTGTTTTTCTCACAGGAAGCTTGGCCTTCCTGGGCTTCAGAGGAAACTTTAAGCCATCCTGGATTAAGCTGTTTACTGGTCCTGCTGGGCATGGGCTCGTTCAGATAGAAAAGTATATCCCTTTACAACTGGAAGAGTATGGCTGTGCCAGAGTAATCAAAAGCCGACGGAAAGACCTCGAGCTTCTGAAGAAGGCTACAAGATCTCGTTAAAGACTTAAGATGTACATAAAAGCTGGGGAAAAAATGTGAACTAACTTATTTTTTAGTTTATGGCATTTTGAACTATATTGTTATCCAAGTAAATCATGTTACTGTCTGACAGATGTTTGCCAGCATTGACTGCTTGAATGCCAATCTGTGCACCTTCTAGTTGTATAAAATATTAAAGAATTTATTAGTATTTGTATAAACAGGTTTCAGAGATTTTTCAGATGTTTGTATTTACTGTAAACAAGTTCCTTCTGTTTATTACTGCTTTTGTATGTAAGACAGTGTTCATAAAAGCCTTAAATTTTTAATAACAGGTGTTGGAGTGCATCTTGGGTTACTTGAATGATTTACATTAACACTTCCATAAGCAGCTTGAATTGGTCATTATAACTTACACGTTTTCCCTCAACTGTTTAGGTGGGTTTTGGGGAGTTTATTTAGCAGTCAGCTTAGTTACATTCTCAGTCTGCTTTCCAGGATGTTAAAACCAAACTTCCCTTATGCATGTAGCTGATTCAATTGGTTTTAACTGCAGTAAAATTTTTCTTTCCTGTGTGAACGATGGAGGGGGGAATTCAAAGATCCAGCCTGGGGCTGGGTAAGGATTGTGTACCATGCACCAGAGTTTTACAAGGCTATGTGTACCAGCATGGCATGCAGAACAGGAAATTACTCCTGTTCTTTAGGATGCTTGTTTATTATTTCCCCTGAATACACAGGTATGTCTGTGAAAGTTACTGTAGTCAGTAGTCTAGATGTTAAGGCTGCAGTCTCGAGTACAGCTGGACTTCAGCTTAGTCTTTTAAAGCTTGTAGCTAGGATGGCAAAGCTGAGATACTGTTATTCTCAATTTGTTAGGAAACTAAGTTTCTGCTCTTGCAGTGATATTTTTTTTTTTTTAAATTATTTGTTAGGCTATCCCAGCTTTAACTTATAAATAAATGGAAAGTGCTCTCAGCTCGTTCAGGCATATATCTTCAGTTCATTCAGGTTATATCTTTTGCCTTAACTTTGATCCTTTTAGTATACTCATGTTGTTAATTCTTATTAACTTTATATTGGGTCCGTTTGATTTCTTCTGGTTTTGTTGCAATTATGTGGCCCTTTGTGCAGATAGTGTGAAAATCATTTAGAAGAACAGAGGCACAGCTGCCCTTTTTCAGGATCCTGGTCTTTGAAATTAAATTTCAGGGACCGTAGTGATGCATTTTCTAATAGGGAACAGTAGGTGCCAGAGAGCTAAAATGTTACCCTAGTTCTAATAAAACTGACATAATTCCTTGTATATTTTCTCATTCATTTCATATGTATCTACCATTCAGAGACTGTGCTCTGAATTCAAAATGTAGTGTCTGTTGCAAATGAGCTATATGCCTGTCTTCTCCAAAGAAGAAAAACTGTGGGGATTTTTTTTTATTGTGCTTTAAAGGAGAGGAGGCACAGTAGCAGATCTATTATTCTGTTCAGTTGAAATATGCTACCTCAGTGCTACAGTTTAACTGCCTGATCTAATGTAGTTTCCTAAGTGAGAAGGGATGGAAAAGGAGCACAACAAAAGAGATGAAGTTAACAAATAGATTACTGACATTATTTTTATTGTAAAACCAAGCCAAATGGATGATTGTGTATTTTGCAGTTGCTTTGGTGTTCTGAGTACAAGTTGTTCTTGTAATGTTTAAAAAAAAAAGTCATTTTGTAAGGGGAAGATGTGGTAAATCTTAAACTAGTTCTAATGTTTGGTGTTATTAATGCAGGGCAACGTGATTTAAATGCTCTGAGTGCAGTAGTGGTAGTGTTTGGGGATTAAAATGGCTTTAAGACTTCCTCTGTTTTGTGGGTTATGCTCAGCAAAGAAATAATGATGAGGTAGTGACCCTCAGGCTTGTGAAGTTGGCCATTATTTATGAAAATCTGCTGTTCTAAGCTGTCTAGTAAAAATTGTCCTTGGAAGTCTCAAGAATATTCTGATGTAGGGCTTACTGATGAACAATTTGACCTGAAGTCGAAGTATTGTCTTTTGGTGTAAATTTGAACACTTGATAAATAGCGTAAATAAATTCTTACATCTGACAAGGCAATAAAATTTTAGGTGTCTTCTGTTCTTGTATCAAGTGATTTTATGATATATGCTGTGTGAATAAGATAAACTATTTTATTTCAAACACCAATTTACCTATGAAATTTATGGAGCATATCCTACTCTTCTTTCCCAGTATTCCTAACTTGTCTCTCAATGGAGACACAGGTGGTGACTGAAGTTATGGGCCTATCTCAAAAGTCGGGCACCTCCAAGTCTGACCTGCTCAGTGTAGAGTAATTCCAGCTTGCAGGGGCGAGCAGTGCAGCACTGTTACTGTCTCAGGGGCTTCCTGTCCATGTCTTTACTTGGTGGGGGAGTAAAGAAGATGGACTCAGCCTATTCTTGATGGTGCCTAGTAGCACAGAACAAGAGGCCATGGGCACACACTGAAATGCAGGCAATTCCACAAAAACAGAAGGAAAGTTTTTATCTCGAGTGGGTTGTCAGGCACTGGAACTGATTGCCAGAGGGGCTGTGGAGTCTTTGTCTGTGGACGAGCAGCTTTGACTAACCCAGCTTTTTGACAGCTAATGTCTTGGGCCCTCTCTAGCAGCACCTGCTAGGCTGATGCTGTGGTTGTGGGCAGTAAAAATCACTGATGTGCTTGGCCACACTTTTCAAGCACTCCAGCCACCACAGCCTGCGAGGGCTGAGCCACCCACTTTTCATGTCTGAAACACAGTGAGACCTTAAATGTGAGGCATCTCTGCCCCAAACCCGTTCCAAAAGGCATTGTAATTTCCTCTTCATGCTCAGGCTTTGTATACAAATAGATTGATTTCCATTCCTTGCTCACATGGTGTCATCGGGCAGTAAAGAAATTAAAAAACAAGAAACAACAAAAGAATAAATAAACTACTTGGAGCAAGTACCAGATCAACAACGCCCTCTCTCTGGGCAAAGGCACTGCTCAGAATCTACTATATGAGGAATGGGGAGACTTAGCCCTAAAGAGCCAGGATGATGGCAAGGATGTGCTGTAGGAAAATACAGACTTAATTCTGCATATTGTGGGACTGCAGTGACAGCTGAGATCCCAGATAACTGGGAAAAAAGATAACTTACAAAAATACGTTTTTCTGTTTGGGGCAAGTCCCATGATTTCCTCTGCTTTTCCTCAGCTCCTTTTCATATTATGTAGGAAGAATGTAGATCTAAGGATAGCCATCCAGGTCTGACTGAAAAGCCCACTCAACTGGATTTGGTGATAGCTGTATCTTGGGGTACGCTGGTCAGTGAAAGTCTTAAAATGTTTTGTCGTGGTTGTATTTGTTTAAGGTAATCCTTAGTGACTGAATGTCTATGAAATGCAATGAAAAGCAGTAGCCTTTGAACTTCAAAATTGCATTTATGTGAACTTTTCCCAGTCATTACTTTTCCACCTCTTCTGGTCATACTTTTTCTAGCACTTAAAGGGAAGGTTCTATCCTATCCTAGAGTTCACAAACATATTTTTCTTTTCTAATGCCTTATCATTGTCCTGTGTATTGGGCTAGTTAAAACTCTGAGATAATACTCAATATTGAATTATGTAAGGCTCCTTGCAGCTTGAAAGAGTTAATGAGCCTGGGAATACTGCAATTTTGTGGACTAAATGTGTACTAACAATTGTAACTTGCTAAAGAAAAAAAAAGCTTGCCTGGTCATAGAATTCCACCTCTACTTTTTTATGTGATGAAATTCTGAAAAAAAAATTATTTTTGGATATAATGGGAAAAATTTTAGAGAGAGGAAACATTATTGCTGCCTCCCAGTACTCAAAGGTACGGGAGAGCTGAAGAGGTTCTTGTACGAGGGCATGTAGTGATAGAACAAGGGGGAATGGCTTTAAACTGAAAGAGGGTAGCTTTATATCAGATATTAGGAAGAAATTCTTTACTGATTGGGTAGTGAGGTGCTGGAACAGGTTGCCCAGGGAAGTTGTGGGTGCCCCACCCCTGAAAGTGTTCAAGGCCAGGTTGGGTGGGGCTTTGAGCAACTTGGTCAAGCAGAAGGTGTCTCTACCTCTGGCAGAGGTGGTTGAAACAAGATGATCTTTGAGGTCCTTCCAACCTAAACCATTCTAAGAATCAATGAATTTTGGGAGAGAACAATCTCAGGAGCTCCTGAGATCAGCATAGCCTTTTCTGATACATCATCCTGTGCTCTTTTCTGAACTCATACTGAAAAAATTCAGAGAGACTTGCACTTCTTTGAAGGGTTTGCAGCTGTCACATCTGATGTACTAGTGAGAAATTGGCTTGGTCAGATCACAGAGAAATTTTGAAGTAATCAATGTGTATAAGCTTTCTCCTTAAAGGCCAACTTTTTAACTTTTTTGACTTCTATTGTATTTAAAAGTACAAAGATTAAAAGACTTAAAAGTACAAAAGCTTTAAAAGACTTAATTGCCTTGCCTGGGAGGAAAATTCTCTGTTTATCTTATTCCAGGTTGAATGGGTTGACAGATGAGTATACTAATTTATAATCTTCTTCTGAGGAATTGTCCCTGTCTTTAAGTATAATTTATTCTAAATGGAAACTAAAAACAAAATGACATTTTGAGATTATTTTTGTGTGTGCAAGTTTCTAAGTAATAATGCTGAGATAGACCTGCTATAAACAGTTAGAAATAAAACTGTCTCTTTCTATGCAGAATTTCCAGTGACATTTTCAACAGATACACTAAAATTATTTCAGGGTGTGTTTTGTGTAATTGGTAGCTTTTCGGGATGGATATCAGATGATGGTGTGTCATCTTCTTAATATCTGTGATGTTCTTCAGCAGAAGATGGTTTATTCCATCTGTAGGGTGTGAACTATGATCTAATACTTTTCCTTCAACTCTGATGCAAGTTGTGGTGTATGTTCTCAGTAACAGCAGACAACACTACAATTATCTCTCATGTGTGGTCTTATTCCTATTTCTGAGAAATTATTCTATGATGAACATCACTCAGTAGTATATATTGCACATTTCTGCTTTTTAATTTTTTAATAGTGTAATACAAATTTCCATATGGCAGCATGCTTTGGTTAAGTTTTTTTTTTTAGCATTCATCTATTGCTATCAGATTTTTCTGTCTTTCATGACAGTGAAACACAATGTGTTAAAAGATATGAGTATCTATAATCACATGAATCTTAGCAGCATTCCCAATTGACATTGGGTTCTTTTTGCCAGTGAGCAGACATATAAGAACTCATGCTGGGCTTTCATAGCTGGACATGAAAGAAAACGAAGATACAAGAAAAATTTGTTCACAGTCTCTTTTCTCTATAAGCCATTCACATCTTTTTCCTTTTTCTTTGTAGGGAAAGGGTTCTCCTCACCATTTTCTTCTCAGTTCTTAAGGGCTGGGATGCTGCTCTGCTTAAGTATCTTATTCCCATAGAATTTTCCATTTCTGGTATTTCCAATGTTTTGCTGCCTGTGAATTTCTCTGAGTAACTGTCAATCCCTCTTTTCCATGAAATCTATTTCCAAACTATCTTATAGAGTGGGTTGCTCCTCTCCTGTTTTCCCACCCTTTTAGTGTACCTAGCCTGACTTGATTTTCAAAATGTAATCTGTCTCTTTGTGGTGGTGCATCCCCCTGCTGCCTCCTTGAGCTGCACTATGATTTCAGAAATCCTCACTGGGCCTTGGCCTTGACGTGGAAAATTACTATGACTAAGGCCAACTATCTTGTGCCCGATAAGGTGTGGTCCGAAGTGAGACGCTTTGAACTTCCCTGTGCCATGTGGCTATGACTAGAAATCTCCCTCCGAGAGCAAGCAAACCTTGGAGCAAGCAAACTCTCCAGCTTGCCATACTCAGAGGATGCCACCAAATGCTGATGCCCCCAATCACCGAGGCTCAACCCTTCACATGTTGAGAAGGTGCAAAGGCATCCCATGTGAGTACTTCACTGAACTTGAGCGGATTTTTCACAGGTATGTATATACCCTGTAACTCCTTTAGGTCTGTATTCATGCAAGTGTGAATATGCTGTAGCAAATGTACTGTGAATTTTGCTCTCATATTCTTAAGTATGTTAGATTTGTAAGGAAGTTAGGCCTATAAGTGAGTTACTGTTGTGCTTGGTGGTGCTTGTAGTAAATTCAATAGAATCATCTGTTAAATTATTTAAATTAGGCTGTCGCTTGAGTGCTGTTAAGTTTAAGTGTTGTTAAAACCTTTAGGCCTAAACTGTTGGTCAAGTCCGGGGCTCAGTTTGGCAAAGGGGTCCACTCTGAACCTTGTAAATAAATGGGACAGTCTCCCTTATTCCTTTTAATCCTTACCCTTTCCATCCCCAGCCTCTGTGCATGTAATTTTAGGTCGATTTTATATTTAGATTGATTGATTTAGATTTTAGTCTGATTTTTTTCTCTTAGCTTAACTGTCTAGTAAATAGTAGAGTGAACTTTGCCAACGAACTCTGTCACACTTTCACTTTTATATTAAACCTGCTTTTACTGATGCCTTTGCCAGTGATTCCTTGAGCTGCTAAATACACTCATTTGTGACACTCCTTTAAACAGAATCATTACTCAAAATATACTTTTTTCTTTAAATTCTCTGGTCCCTCTGACTCACATTGTAGCAACATATTCAAAATCAGAGAGATGCATAGAAATGTCTTTGGCAAATAGGCATCAGGTGAAGACACTGCCTGTGTCACAGAATCACAGTGTGAGTCAGGTTGGAAGGAACCACAGTGAGTGCTCTGGTCCAACCTCCCTACTCAGGCCGGGTCATCCCAGAGCACGGGGCACAGTTTCTGGATGGTTCTTGAATATCTCGAGTGAAGGAGACTCCACAGCCTCTCAGTGTCAAACTGAAGGAATTAGCAGCTCAGAACTTGTGTAAAAATGTTGACCTCCACTACCTATTTTTGGGTGCAGTGTTGCTTGCTGAGTATCAAACAGGCCCTTTATAATCTGTGAGTCATGGGTTTGAGTTTTTCCGTAGTTATCATGTTGAATGAAGCAGATTAAACGCTTTACAATCCTGATTATGGACTTAGAATGAGTGTCAAGATGAAACTTAGAAATGCTGATATCCACTCTTCATAGAAATAATTGGTTGGGTTTTTTTCTTATGCTACTTCATTACTTTCCCACTTAAGTCACTGTGTAGTCTTTCCCCCCCACCATGCCCCTGCCCCAGGCAGTCCTACACAAATTCCATGACATCGTTAGTAGTGACACATAAGCTCAGTTTTCAAAATGAAGCTAGTAATTGAAGTTTACGATAATAAACATATGCTTAGCAATTACTGATTATACAAGTAGTAAACCAGGGTCTTTAGTGAACTGCTGTTTCTAGATTTGTATATATTTAATACATGAGTTTGTAAATAACTGTATTACTCTGTTTCCCAAAGAAGGTCCTAAATTACAAAAATATTTTGTGTGCAAGCAGTTCCCTTCTCCTGTGAAAGTCTGATGCTCATGATCTGTGAAAGAGTAAATGACATTACAAATTGCCAGGAATTTATACTGAAGTTGTTAAGGAACACTCATTGCTGGAGGGCCCCAGGGCATGAAGCCTCAACACAGAGCTTAACAGAGAAGCAAGTGCTCTGTTAGGAGCACAGCATGGGGTAGGTTTAAGTCAAAACCATGTTTTCTCTCTCACAGGTGGCTATACACACAGTATGACCAATATGTGAACCCACACCTGTAGTTCACCAAATTCTGGTCAAGGACTTAAAAGACCCAAACACGCTGTGTCGTGATTGTAAACATTAAGAATTCTCAGAAATGTTATGCAAAAATAGTGAAGTTGAGCAGAGACATGTCATTTGCTAGAATATACCCGCAAAGTGAAAGTACAAAGTGAGATGAAGTTTCTCACTAGGCAGAGTCACAACAATATAGGTGCAGGCAAATCCTTGATCTCTAAAGGCAGTCATTACCCCTTTTAAATTGTCATCCAATAGATGTTTAACTTCTGAACAATGAGCTACATGAGCTTAAAGTCATAGGAAGGAGTGTTTGAATGCAAGTGTGGGGTTTTGTTCATAATTGTTGCAGAAGTAATTTGGCAATTTGTACTTAAAGAGAGTGTTTAATTCTGCTTTTCTTTTTGTAGTCTATTAACTCTTGCTTTAACTTCTACTACTTGTAAACCAAGTTCTTATATTGGATCTGTAAAAGCTCCATCATAAACAGATAATGAACCCAACTACATGTAGAGGAGCCATCTGTGAGATTTTTGATGAATAAAGAAAAAAACCCTGAATAACCCCTTTCTCAGTGTAACAGTGAGTAAGTAGCAAGAAGTGTGTGTGTGTGAGAGTGCTTACTGACTTTTGTAGATTTCTCTGCATCCTCCTTAGCATTGATACATTTGCTGTAGTACAGCTTGCATGGATACAATTGTACATAATGTTTTGGAAGACAGAAAAACAATCGTACTGATAGCAAAAAAATGCAGTCCACATGTACAGAATGCATTAGGAATGCCATATCCAAACCTTCAGATCTGGTTTTGAAATCTAAGGCAGTAGTTATATATAGAAATAGTTTTAATTTCCAGCCAAGTCACCAAAGTTCATCCAGAAAGCTGCTTTTGTTGGGTGTGTAGAGACTGTCCCAGAGAAAATGTGAGGGGATCACAGAATACCCAGAAAGAGAGTTGATTTATCATGAAAGAGAATGAGTTTAGGAAAGAAATATCTGTAAATACTGGTATCGTATTTGTTTTTCAGATAAAGTATGTCACAAACAGGAATATGTTTCTGTGCAGGAAACAGCTCTTCCGTAAAAGCTGCCAGGGAACAGGGGGTGTTAGGCCAAGGCAGCAGCAGAGCAAGCAAACAAGTACAGTGGCTACGGATTTCCTTCCTCTGTCATGCCACAGCATAATTTATTGCAGAGCTACAGAGTAGCAGTTGCTCTAGCTTTCAACACAGTTATCACATTAGATTTCAGAAAGAGTTATGCGTGCTCTAATTCTAATAGATACTTAGATCAAAAGGTAATACCTATGGGAAAACAAATTTAGGCAGTTGAATATGTTTGCTAGCAAAATAATTTTTCTGGAAATATTACCAGAAAAAGGGAAGTTGTCTTCTGAAGGAAATTGCTCAAGGAAAAGTTGGCATGAAGCTATGGAGTGCTTTGACCAGTGGAAGTTACATTTTTGTACCTCCAGTTAGGTAACGCTCATGAAGCAAGAAGCTCTATGATGTGCAAAACCAAAATTTACTCGTACTGATTTTACAAGCACTGCCAAGAGATGCAGAAAAAGCACTCTGTGCACATTTTGGTCTCACACTCTGAGGAAACGTAGACAAGCTCACAGAAGAGAAGTAGAGGTGTCATACCTGCCTGGCAGGAGCCAGCAGACATAGACAGAAAGGATGTGGCTGAGCAGCCCAGAGGTAAAGAGAATCTGTAATCAAATATTTCTGAAGTGAAACATTTTCAATTGAGGCTTCTTTGAAGCACATTGTTTTCTTGAGCCTTTAGGACCGTTAACTCCTACAGCATTAACTCCTGGGAGGCTTGTGCTTGTTTGCAAAAGGTGTTTTTTGTGTGTCTCAGCTACAGCCTTTAATGGTGAGTAGATAGGAGCCAGCCTAGGTGAGGTCATTTGCTGGGGTGTTTGCAGCTCCAGCGTGCTTGGAACCAGAAGAGGCAGTAGCAATTTACTACTTGGCATCTGTCCAGCAGATATTGCATCTTCTCAGCAAGATTTCCCTGCTAGGCGAAGCAACAAAGAAAGGCTTGCCATCACATTAACTGATTAAGGTGAAGCTGCTATAATAAAAAGAAGGTCACTTTAATTAATGGATTAGTGTGAGCCTCTAAACTGAAATCTTGATGGAGGGAATTAGAATAACCTTTGCATGAACCTAGTTGGAGTTATCAGTTGAACTTCTCAATAAGAAAAATAAAGCGTGCATTGTCATGGACACAGATTAGAGAGTATCTTGGGTGGGAGCACTGGGGAAATGAGGAAGGGAAGGGATTAAAAGAGACAACACAAATTATGCAGAAGAGATTTTTTTTAGCTCCCACTCCAACATGAGCATTAAATTCCAGATGTTACTCAAGAAAAGTTTCCAACAGATGTCCATCTTCAAACACAAACCTGAGAGTAGGCTGGTTAGTCAAATCTGAGGCTGTCTGTTATGAGTGAGGATTATGGTTTAATCAACAAGCAGAGATGTACTCAGATAGTTCTGCCATAGCTCTCATGCCATTTTACGTTGTAATTGAAAAAACAACAACAGGATCTCAAAAGCTGTGGCCTCTTGAATAAAATATGGCAACAATGCACTGGAAATGGAACTTGTTTGGAAAGTAAGACTGGTTTTCTCAGATAGTTTTTTTTTTTTTTCTTTTAAAGCTATGCTTCTATCAAACATTAGTCTGTGGACCCTGAAGAGCAGATATGCATGGCAACAAAGATAGCTTTGGCCTTTCAGTATCAGATTGAAAGGTACAGATGGAGACAGAGGACAGCAACTGCATTGGGATGTTTGCTGACAGGTGGTAATTGCAATAGCAGCCTGCTCCAAACACGCGGTAGCTGACCCCTACAAAGTTGTTTATTCCTAGCCCAGTGCCTACATATCTTCTTTAAATACTGTGCAGGGGCACAGGCCCCATCCATTTCCTGGTACAGCATATCAGGAGGGGCATCTGAGTCCTTTCTTCCTTGCCTGTTCCAGAGTTCTTCCTCCAGGATCGGGGATTTTTAACAGATGTCAAATGCAAAAAACTCATTAGCTGACCTTAGTTCAGCCTTAAACATCTATTAGATATTCTTCTCTCTCCTGTTCTTAGTCGTCGTGGTTTTCCTCAACCATTAAGAAAAAAGGCTCAAGACAGCCAAATTACATTTATTACTAACCCTTCCTTTTCCAATGTAAGGGCAAAGTCAACCACCAGTATTGTTAATCTAGAGAACATTGATAAAAATCAAGGTTTTGGACTTTTTACTGCCTATTTTTGCAAGACTGCCACGTTTACATTTTCTTTCCTCTGTGGGAAAGACACATTTATGTCTGCATCACTAAGATCAGCAGTGCTGTTGAGGAATACATTTGGTGCAGGCAGCTCGAGCCGCAGCCTGCAGTATGAGATGCAGGCTGAGCTCTGGGTGGCAGGAGCCCCATGTAAGAGCCATGAGCTGCTGAGCCTTTGCACAGAAATGGGCACAAAGATCCAATAGCACCAGCCAGGTGGATGGACAGTGGGAGACACAACAGTAGCCAAAGACTTAGGAGCAAGAGCGAGACTTCCATGCGCCTGGACTGTGAGGGGATAAAAGCCCAGGGCTTTCTTTGTTCGGGGTCCCTCCTTGGAGGCCCCAGCTCAAGCTGTTTGTGTGTTACTGCACCATGAATAAGTGGCTTTATGGAATGAGACATCTGAGTCTCTGCTGTGGGAAGCCTGGGGTTGAAGCAGTGAGGAAACCTGGTCTAATTACGTAAGAATGTGTGGGGAGTCAAGTGGGGACCCATCAGGTCACTGGAGCCGTCCACTGCAAAGGGGCTTCAGTGCCAGCAGTGAAAGTCCCTGGTGGTGGCAGTGTGACAGCCAGAGAGCCCCAGTGAATGGTCATACTGGGAAGTTTTCTTAACTCTGTGTTTTTTGTTGTGAGTTGTGCAGCACAGTTTTCATAGCAGAGCATAACAAAGTCAGAAACAAAATGTGTCCCAACTACCTTGCTGTGAAGGGAAAGCCTAAGGTTCCAAATAGGTGTTCAAAACTATTTTTATCATTTATATTTAAATAGGAATTATTCTTATGCCAGTTTGGGTTTTTTAACATTGTTTATTTTTCCTTGTGGGGCTTTATATTTCAGCAGAGGGCACTGTGACCTTACTTAGAATTCAGTCTGTTAATTGGGTCGCTTGAGAATGGAAAAATATTATGCTGTTTTTCAGCATCAGTCCTTAAATCACAGGGCTATACATGTAGGATTTACTTATTCTTCATTTTAGTCACTGCTTCATCATCATGACTAAAAGACTGGAAGCAAGTGAGAAAAATAAAATAATCTCCTTACTTTTCTATAGGGAAAAATTAGCTAAATAAAGACCTGGACTTATTTTCTCTGGAGTACCATAGTCTCCCACAGTACAAAAATGATCTGAGTAGGCATTTTAACAGTACAATATAGGCATTTTAACAAAGAAATTACAGCAGCTGCTATGTCAGAGGATAGCATAAAAAAACACTTTCAAAACTCCCAGACGTTACTGATGTGTTCAAGTCACTGAAGTCACCTGCTGTTCTGTGCATTAACACAGAGGCAAAACCCCCAAACCCACCTCCACTGCAATTACACCTGGGGAGGCCAGGGCAAACAATAAGATTGCCATCCCCTCTTCCTTCCAGAAGCTGATCCCATGCTGTGACCCTCAGCCAGCCCCTGCCTTAGTTTTGGGCCTAGCTCTTGCATTTCCACACCAGCACATAGGCTTCTGAGGCTTGTTCTCAACTCCTGAGTGAGTAGGACTCAGCACTAGGAATTTGCTGAAATGAGGAAGAGAGGAAAAAAGAAAGAGGGTCTTTTCCACCTGTCAAGCCACCAGGTCAGGATATCTGGTGTTAACTCAGCCTGCTCCACTGTGGAACTTTTGGCGATGAGCATCTCACAAACCACAGTAGGAGGCACGGAGATGAGCAGCAGAGATGGCACAAGGGTGGTGCCCAATGGTGCGATGTGGTCATCAGCATTGCCCACTGCAAACCCAGCAGTGTGCCCTTGCTTTCACCAAGGGTATGCCAAAAAAAAACTTGTACTTGATAATCTCGGGGGTCTTTTCCAACCTAGTTAATTCTGTGATTCTGTGAACCACCACATCTCCAGCATCTCAGAGCTGTGAGGTTGTCCCTGCTCTGCCTAGTGCTGTGAGCTGAACAGCACCTGTGTGAGTAGGAAGCAAAGATGTTGCTATCGGTTGCACTTTTACTGATCAATTCATTCAGCTGCCACACAGAAAATGCCAGTAAAAGTGTAACAATAAAGAGAGATCTTTCATGTGAGGCTGTTTAGATAGCTGATAATATTGCCTATGAGATAAATCAGTCATTCTCTCAAGTGTGTGTGTGTATATTTATGTGAAAAGATGACGTCAGGATAAAGTGAAGAAACTAATATTGGCTAGTAACCCCATTCTTTGAATTTTCTCCATTGAGTTGCTTATATTCACTTATGTGCATTTTATGCTTTTTTATCCAAAAGTGGTATTCTTTTTTCTCACAGATCATACATGACTTGGCAGGATTGCTTTGAGCTCTTCAGCTAGGAAAGCGTATTTAATGTATCTCCATTTGGTTTTGATGCTAGCATGTGTCTGAACAAAAACAATTTGGTTTTTAAGAATGACCCTCTTCTTTCCCTTTCTCTTTGGGATTAAACATGATGTTTTTGCAAAGCAGAAACATGAGCACCTTGTGCTTTAGACTTCAGGATACTATGGGCTGCTGTGGTGCTAGACACCTATTTTCTGTGACCTGTGATCCATTCCATGTAGTTGCCCTGCTGGCATTGGTTTTGATCCATTACATAGTGCTTGTAACAAAAAGAGTCTGGGAACATGATGCTCCTTGTGTTTACAGACATCTGATGCCAGTACTGGAAACAGGTAATACACAAAGGGGATTTGAGGTGGACAATGTGGTAGAGTCCTGCTATGCAGGAGTCAAGTGTCCCGAGAGTTATTTCTAGCTCCATGGATATGCAGCATATCTGACAAACATGGTAGTTATGCATTCTTTGTGGCCAAAAGTTTATGACGTACTTGCCCATCACCTTGCTGACAGGCTGTCTTAACAAGCAGATGTCAGCAGGATCCTTCTAATGAGACAAATATTTCTTCAAAATGTATTAAATAATATAGCTACCTGCATGTGACCTCTAGCTAATTATGGTTTCTGTGCCATCCACAGCACCCATAGGAAAAGTTGCAGCAGTTCAATTTGTCTGACATTTTCTATGTCTTTGAGTTTGGAGTAAACATGATATCTGAAGCTAACAGGATCATCAGTGACAATGTGAGAACAATGCCTGTTTTTTTAGTTCTGGTTTTCATTTGACATGTTACCACCCTTGCTGCTTTCAGAAGATTGATGGGTTTTATTGTGTGACTCCATTTGTCCCCCACTGCTCCCCAGAAATGACCTCTGTGACCATTTTGGCTTGGATGGCCCAACCAAGCAATTTGAAAAATATACTGACCCCAGTTTGTGATTGTAAATGATGTAATTCCCATTGTGTTTAAAAGCCTCTCTCTGGTGTCTTGTTGTGAGTCTGTAGGCAGTGCAGGTTTGTAAGAAAGCAGTGTCGCCTCTATACATTGACATAATATAGCTGCCAGTTACTCTTCATTCTTTTTGTCTTGTAAAATACACAAAGAAATCCTACCTGCTATACTGCCTTTTACTTGTCACCCCTAGGCTTGTGTAAAATGGGAAGCATGGAAATTAAGGTTGGATATTTAACTTCTTAAGAAATTTTAATGTAATTTAACATCATGGTGCCCAGGAGGAGCAGGAAAAGGAGGAAAAGAGACACATTGTGCATCTATACTGGCTTGAAAAGGAACAGGAGATGACTACAGTGATGAGAATAAACTATGGCATGACTGATGTAAACCCTTATCTTGATGTGAAGATGGAATTTATGTAGCCATATTGTCATATTTATCTATGGATTTTTAAAAAAATAATATTTAATTGAGTTCTAATAATTTGTAGCAAATCCATTGCAACAGAAGTGAGTTAGAGCTTCTGTTTGCCAGTTTAAATAGCATTTCAGTTACATAAGATCATTCCCTTGTATTTCCTGTGGGTAAAATTGCAAATTGCCTCCATGAAAGTTCAGCTGTGCCCTGTCAGGCTTCAGCAGATTGCAGAAAAAAATTAGTTTGGTGTAATAGCATTTCACAGGTGTGTGTCTTAGGTGAAGAGCTCGTCTGAGAGTGGGACAATAGTGAAGGTGAGAAGCCGTGATGCAGAGCAGGTACTGGAGGCATGAGAAACACCTGTGCAAGTTTGGGTCGCCCCATCAGCTGCAGGAGATGGGGGAAACAGAGCATTGCTCAGTGTAGCCATGGATGACTGTGGCTGACAATGGAACTGGCTCTCCCAGGGCCAGAGCAGGATGTCTGGGTGTCCCCATGGCAGGAGTACCCCATGTCCAAGCAGATTTCCATGAAATATATCCTTAGCCACACACTTGTTGCACAATTCTGCTGTGGCCATTAGTAGACAACGAAGATCCTGCAGGGTGGAAGAGAAGGCAAGGAGACTATGTCAGGATGGGGGGATGTCAGGAAAAAGAAATATGATCTAGTTCATCATTTGTTCCTCCATCAGCTCTTTTCCTCTGTCCACTCTTAACTTCCTTACATACTCCTCCTTTCAGAGGCAGCCTCTCTTTCAGTGCCCACACCAATTACACTAATCATACTCTGGATATACTAATTCATTTAAACCATTAATTGTATTTGATTCTTTCCTTGCAAAAGGGTTTAAGTGGCTCCTTTCAGGACTTAATGTTCTTCCCTTTACAAATATCGCAGACTGTGAGCATGGCTAAGTTTTGATTAAAAAGTGATACAAGGGTGTTATTAGATTGTAATTATTCATTTTGTAATCAATTTTGCCTAATAGCTGTGAAGTTTTCTTACCTCATACTTAACATTCACTGCGGTATCTCATTTTAATTTGTGCACAACTCCACCAATTCTTGCTTATTTCATTCTGGTCTCCTCCTTCTCCCAGCCTTTAATATAGTTCTGCATATTTTTGGTTAGCCCACTCAGCGGTACTTTTTGTAACAGATTTTTGCAACATCTGCTGCTGTGTACACACACTGAGTCTAGTTATTAGAAACTCTCTGGATGACAACACGTACATTTCACTGTAATAGAAAAGGGAGGTAGCTGAAAATTGCATACCTGTTTTCTTAATGCTGAGGTGCTAGTAAATATTTTCAGGCCCTGGATGTTGTGATTTAATATGACTTGATTCTCTAAGAAGATGTTTGCTTCTCTCAGTCTATGCTGGTTACAAGGCAGTAAGTCTTCATGAAAATTTGTTGGGTATGGATACTGGTTAAAGAGAAGAATCACCTTTGTGATGAGGCTTGGAAACTTCGACCTGAAAAGAGTGGCATGGTAAGGAGAGTAAAATCTCGAGTCAGCCCAAGAGCAGCTGCTTATAGAAGTATGTCATTCAAACCCACTTGTTTACAATCTAAGCACATGTTTAGCCCAGCAGGCAACTGTATTATAAACACTCTCAAGCAAAGTTTAGAGCCAAGAGCAGCAGAATATGTTTACCTCAAGACCTAGCTTTGTTACCCTGCAATGCTGATGGCATGAAGATCTCCAGGCATGTTCACAGAGAATCACAGAATCATAGAATATCTCAAATTGAAAGGGACCCATAAGGCTTCTTGAGTCCAACTCCCTGGTCTTCAGAGGACAACTTAAAACCAATCCATGTGACTCAAGGCATCCAGATGTTCCTTGAACTCTGACAGGCTTGGTGCTCTGGCCACTTTCCTGGATAGCCTGTTCCAGAGACCCTGTTTAGTACTATCAGGATCTGACAAAGCGATCGCATTTTGAAAAAGCCTGTTCTGTGGGAAATGCATCCATTTTGACATGTGCTGCTTCATAACAGCTTTATTTCTCAATTAGGTGTTCTTGCTTTGCAATTACTGCAGCAAGAGCCTTGATGGTTACTTTTATCAGGAGAGAAGTGTTAGACAAGTAGTTATTACAGTACAAACATTTTGAAACATGTTACTTTCTGCAGACAAGTCCAGATACTGAGATAGAATCCATAAGACAGAGTAAAAATGGATGGAAATGGATAGATATTTAAAGATACAAATACTTACAGAATCCTGGTGTTAACTTTGGTGCTCAAATGCAGCATGTAACATAGTTGCTCTTTCAGGCTCTCATCTGCTCAATTTGACAAATCATTGGATTCATTAAATTATATCCCTTACATGGAAGATAATTACATGAAAGGTTTTATATTCAAACATCAATTTAAACCCCTTCTTGGTGCAGAAGGTTTTTCTCTGTTTAGCTCAATCCTCATTTATCACATATCATATTGATAAGAAAATTTCCTTTCCTGAAAATAACCTTTTTCTGTCACATAGCTCTGCATCAAGTAAATAAATCTCGAGTGGAGATGTTTGGGAAAAAAATGTCTTGAAGCAAGATGTATTTTTTCATCAAATGTCTTCTAGCTAGTCAAGTTAACCATGCATATCACTACTCAACTGCCTTTGTTTATGTTGGACTTCATAAGTAACAGAATTTTTCCTGTGATTTATTTCTGGGGAGCTTATGGAACAAATAATTTATCTTTTTTCCCTCTTTGATTCTTGTCTCTGTAGCATTATCTATTATTTTTGTTCTCTGTTTCTTCTTGTTTGGCTAACCTGACACAGACACAAAGTAGACTTATACAGAAGCGTGTATTCTATGCCTGAAATTGACCTACCAACAAAAGTATTGGATTGCAGATTGTGCAGGTATTTGCAATAAATAAGTCTTGCAAAGGAACAGTATCAGCAGCCCTAGCATTCTAATCAGCTAATCCAACTTAATCAGCTGCAGAATTGAAGCCTCTGCTCTGATATTTGAATAAGAAAAGGGAAATTATGAGTCTCAAGACAGAGGAGTTTAAAGGCTGACTGCCCTTTGTTCCTCACCGATTACCGTGGATGACAAAGGCAGACAGCCCTGTGGGTTCTCACGGCACCAACTCAATAACCATCCCCTTTTCCTTCTGAAGCTCGTGTTACTTTGCTGCTCGGCTCCTTGAATGCTCATACCTGCAACCCCACTGCTGCTTTCTGCTCACAGCTATGTGCCCTTTCACCCAGGCTGTGAAGACAGTGTTCCCCAGTGCTTCCAGTGCAGTATTTTACCCATGTTATTGCCACACTTCTGTTGATATGCTGCTGGTCTCATGGCCTTGCCCATGGCCAGCCTTGTATTATTATTACAGCAGGTTCTCCTGGGAAACAGTTGCTGATGGGATAAGAATCATTCCCCTATTTCCCCACCCTGCAGCTGCAGCTCTGCCTTTTATTTGGAGACCCAGTAACACACCAACAAAAAGCTCAACAATCAGCCAGGCATGCAATTTCTGCCTACACTAGAGCATATAACAGCAGCCAAAATATTGTCCCACAATAGGTTCTTTTTTTTTTCTGATATTTTTTTACTGAGTATATGGCTCCACTATTGATCAAAAAATTTATCGTTTCATTCCCTAGTTTTACTGGAATTAGGGGATCTGCTGGGGAGTCCCTGACATTTTTACTTTCAGACCCTCAAATCCCTGCCTATTCCTCTTCTTTCACCTTTTGTATCACTCTTTTCAATATAGCCTGCACATCTCCCCAGTTAGAATTATGAGTCAGTACAACAGTTTCCTGATATATTCCTTCAGGGTTCACTCAGTACAAACAAATAGATCATTTCCAGTTCAAAAAATCTGAAGTAATAAAAGGAACATATGCAAAAACGGTAGACCCTCTGTCCCCACTATTTGTTTTAAAAGCACTTGTATCGCTCTCTGAGTATGTCCCCAAGTCCAGCCCACAACAGGATTAAAATCCTCATTTCCCATATGCTCTTTATTTTGATCTGTTTCCTCTTTATCCATCCCTGCCCTGATGTTATGTGGGGTGTGTGGTGGTTTGACCCTGGCCGGATTTCAAATACTCAGCAAAATCACTCTCTCACTCCCCTCTGCAGCTGGACAGAGAGAGAGTAAAAAAAAACCACCCAAGGATTCCCACGTAGAGTTAAGAGCTGGAAGAAGTCACTTACTAATTGGCAAAACAGACTTAATGTGGGGTAAAACACATTAAACTAATTACTAACAGGATAAAAGCTAAAGAGTGAGAAATAAAACAGTCTTAAAACACCTTCACCCCCCACCCCTCTTTCTTTCCATGTTCTATCTCTTCTCCCCTCAGCAGTGCAGGCAGACAGGAAAGGGGGGTTGTAGTCAGTTCTTGTTTCCCATGGGGTGCA